>CM022300.1:250664767-250800026 GCA_011799875.1 Thinopyrum elongatum | reverse complement strand
AAGGAGGCA
Source organism: Thinopyrum elongatum (assembly GCA_011799875.1). Taxonomy (NCBI): domain Eukaryota; kingdom Viridiplantae; phylum Streptophyta; class Magnoliopsida; order Poales; family Poaceae; genus Thinopyrum; species Thinopyrum elongatum. The sequence continues at coordinate 250,800,017 of CM022300.1, read as the reverse complement.
GCCACCAAGACGAAGGCAGCAGCCCCGAGGGCAACCCTGTGCCCACGGGCCACCAAGACGAAGGCAGCAGCCCCGTGTGCAGCTGTTGGGCTTGCCCATGTAATTCCTATTACACCCCTGCTTACCCCTTCGTCCCCTAGGGCTATATATACTCCTCCATCTCCTCCATTTAAGCTTAGCTAAGAATAGATCTAGACATTGGAGCTTAGCTCATGTATCTCCCCTTGTGGGATTCCTCTTGAGAGAGAAGATCCCTAGTGGATATCAAGACCCCTACTTGGGAAGGATCTATCTAGATCATCAAGACCTGATCTCCTTCATAGGATTTGGGATGAACTTTACCATGTATCTTGTTTCCCTTTGATTGTTCTTGTACCTTGTGAATCTCATGTGTTTGTGAGTCTAGTGGATGTGTGATTGGGCTTGTTCTTGAGTGTTCCTCTTGTATTTTGTTCGTGTTCTTTGAGTTCTTCATGGACCCCCCTCCGATTCATGAAAGATCACCACTTAGGGTCTCCACCGTACAACACACAATTTGGCAAGTGAAGATCTATGTTCCAAGCTACAATTGGTCAAGATGAAGCATCCTCGTCCCTACAAGGTCCAATAGCTTAGCAACTCTGGCACCATTCAAGTGGAGCACACCGTTCAAGTCGCCTTCAAGATTGGAGCATACGAAGACACATTGGAGTGTGATGTGGTTCCCATGTCCGTTTGCCACCTTCTACTTGGGAGACCTTGGCAATTTGACCGCGGCGTCATCAACAATGGGACTATAGATTCAAGATGAAGGGAAAGGAGTACGTGCTAGGACCCATGCCGCCAAGTCAATTGATCGTCGACAAGCAAGCATGCACCCATCATGGAGAGAATAGTGAGAGAGCGAGCCACCAAAAAGAGAGTGAGCGCCACAAGCCTAAATCGAGTGCCTCCATGATAAGCGACAAGAAAAACTTAGTGCTTTTAGACACCAAAAGAGACATGAGATGTGTGTGAGAGACCATCGAGTGTTCTTCACTATGTCCTAGTGTGCAAAGATGAAGCAGCAATAACTAACACCTCTCACCATCTACCTCTAGTGTTGTCTAATCTATTGCAGGAGTTCGCGGACGTGTTTTCTGATGAGCTACCACCCGGACTACCTCCACTTCGTGGCAACTAACACCGCATCGACCTCATCCCCGGTGCACCCCTACCGAACAAGGCACCATACTGCGTCAACCCCGAAGAAACAAAGGAAATACAAAGGCAAGTACAACACATCATTGACAATGGGCATGTACGTGAGAGCTTAAGTCCTTGTGCCGTTCCGGTTATTCTTGTGCCTAAGAGGGATGGTACTTTTTGCATGTGTTCTGTTTGCCGCCCATAAATGCTATCACCATTCGCTATAGGCATCCCATTCCACGCCTTGACAATATGCTAGATGAGCTTATCGGAGCCACCATTTTCTCAAAAAATGATCTTAAAAGTGGCTATTACCAAATTCGCATTCAAGAGGGTGATGAATGGAAAACCACTTTCAGAACCAAGCTTGGCTTGTATGAGTGGTTAGTTATGCCTATGGGATTATCTGAAGCACCTAGCACTTTCATGCGTGTGATGCATTATGTACTTCGTAAATACATTGGCATATTTGTTGTGGTCTACTTTGATGATATACTTGCGTTTAGCGAATCTCTAAAAGATCATGTCACCCATCTTAGGACCGTTTTGCAAACTCTTAGAAACGAGCGACTTTATGCTAATATGAAGAAATGCACATTTGGTGTTGACAAACTTGTTTTCTTGGGTTTTGTTGTGTCTTCTAAGGGTGTTCATGTTGATGAAGCTAAAATTGATGCTATTAAGACTTGGCCACAACCAACCAACTTACAAAAAGTGCGTAGCTTCCTTGGTCTAGCCGGTCTATCGTAGATTCGTTTAGGACTTTAGCACTATTGCATCACCATTGCATGCATTGAGTAAGGAGCATGCATAATTTGTTTGGGGACCAACCCAAGATATCATATTTCATGAGCTTAATAATTTTCTTACACATGCTCCATTGCTTGCATTGCCCAATTTTGATAAAACTTTCAAAGTGCATTGCAATGGTAGTGGTAATTGCATAGGAGTTGTTTTAATGCAAGAGAAGCGCCCAATAGCTTACTTTAGTGAGAAACTTTCCGGAGCGCAACTTAACTACCCCATTTATGACAAGGAGTTATATGTTTTAGTGAGAGTCTTGCATGTGTGGGAGCATTATCTTCGTTCTCGTGAATTTTTCATCCATACGGATCATGAGACGCTTAAATACCTTAATGGTCAAACAAAATTGAATAAGCGGCATGCCAAATGGAGTGAGTTCATTGAATCATTTCCTTATGTTATCAAGTATATCAAAGGTAAGGAAAATGTTGAGGCGGACGCTCTTTCCTGCAAGTGCAAGCTTGTAACTCAACTTGAATTGAATGTCATCAGTTTTAAGCACATTAAAGACTTGTATGCGCATGATGTTTCGTTTACAACTCCTCATGCAAAATGCTTGACTCACGTTTCTTGGGAGAGATATTACATCAAGGATGGTTATGTAATGTGAGCTAACAAACTTTGCATACCCTAGTCTTCTCTTCATTTGTTGCTTTTGCAAGAGGGTCACGGTGGAGGACTGATGGGTCACTTTGGACACGATAAGACATTCGCTACGCTCTCCAAGAACTACTTTTTGCCCAAGATGTTTTGTGACGTCTCTCGCTACACCAGCCGGTGCTCTACATGTCGCAGAGCTAAGTCTAAATCAATCCCATGGTCTCTATAGGCCACTTGCTATTTCGTATCACCCATGGGAAGATATTAGTATGGACTTTGTGCTTGGTTTGCCTATAACTGAAAATGGAAAAGATTCGGTATTTGTTGTTGTGGACCATTTCTCTAAGATGGCACACTTTATTCCATGCAACAAGATAGACGATTCTTCACATGTTGCAAATCTCTTTTGTAGGGAAATCTTGCGTCTACATGGAGTGCCCAAGACTATAGTGTCGGACCGCGATGTCAAGTTCCTTAGCTACTTTTGGAAGACACTATACGCCAAGCTCGGAATCAAGCTAATCTTCTCTTAGGCATACCTTCCACACATCCAAACTAAGGTCCCCAACCAACTGCTATCTACACTTCTTCGAGTCTTGATCAAGAAGAACATCAAGGAGTGGGAGGAATGCTTGCCCGTTGCCGAGTATGCCTACAATCGTGCCGAGTACGCCTACAATCGAGCAAGACACTCTACTACCGGCAAGTCCCCCTTCGAGGTCGTCTATAGATTCAATGCATTATCCCCATTGGACATTCTACCGCTACCTCTACAAGAGTGCATCAACATGGATGCGAGTGCACGTGCAAGCTATCTCAAGAAGGTGCATGAAGATACAAGGAAAACAATAGAGCGCCAAGTACAACGACTCACGACCAAGCTCAACATCAACAAGCAACCCATGATATTCAACATTGGAGATCTTGTGTGGCTACACCTCTGTAAGGACCGCTTCCCAAATGAATGCAAGTCCAAGCTACTACCTAGAGCCGACGGACCCTTCAAAGTGCTAGCACGATACAACAACAACGCCTACAAGATCGACATCCCATGCGACAAGTAAAACGTGAGTGACATGATAGAGGCGGGGGTGTCCCGATCTTTCGATGAGATGGTAACTATCGATTTGGTGGAGCCGACTTTGACGATCCGACTACAAAGGTGCACGACATTGCGCCTTAGCAATCACTAAATCAATCTCCTGAGGTTACTGACGATGCTGGAAGCACGATCAGCCTGACCACGAAGGTCTATTCCTGCACGCAATCGAAGAACAAGCAAGAATATGATAATGCAATCTGAATATTGCGAATATAGATGAAGTATTGATAATGGTGTGGATCCGAAAGCGGTCTTGGTCTGGTCGTTGGACACAAACGAAGTACACAAAGTTGCAATGGCTAACTTTTAACTAAACAAATCCCAAGCAAAAAGCTACTAGATGGATCTACTTATATAGGAGCAAGGGGTGGCGGCCAAGGAGGTGGGAGGACGTCCCAAGGCAGCCTAAAACTAACCCTAGGTCATACAAGGCCAATGGGCCCAAGTGGAGGTGATGCAACACCTTTGGACTTGTAGTTTGACTCGGATTCTGCTACAGCGTCAGATTGTTTCGACGACAACTCAACGCTCCAGATGAATTTGAAGGTGAAACCAATTGGGTTAGAAAGAGCATGAAATCTACTTTCCAACAAAAAAAGAATCACCCAATTTGGAGTCCGTATGAAATAGTTCTTGGCGTTTTGAGTCAGGTATGTCTGTGCAGTCCGAATCTGAATCCAGAACGTGAGAGACTTGGACTCTATCTTCTCTTGGCCCAAAAGTGACGTGAGAGGACTTTTTGAACAGCACCGAAACTTCTCTTTTTCCCTTATCTTCATATGTGAATTGTACAAATGTCCCATACACCTGCAATTAGACATGGGACAAAAGTTTGTGAAGTATTTTTGTCGTGGATGACACAAATAAATTATTGCATAGTTTGCATTAGAAATCACCTCACAAATATACATGTATGCAATATTTTTGGTCATATCCAAGGTAGTTATGTCCTCATCATCCTCCCCTTCTTGAAAATAAAGCCGTCCTCGGCGTTGCTTAAGCTGAAATGTGGCTAACAAAAGAGACAAGGTGTACATGTTGTATATGTATATGTCATCCAGTTTTACTTCCCTTAGTTTTTGCATATATGACACATGTATACATGAGTAACCTTCATAGTTCATAAAATCTAAAGCCAAAATATTATCACAAGAAGTAGAAGGCATGAAAATATTGCAACTCAGTTTGCACATATAAGTGAAGCTCTTATTCATTTCAAAAGGTTGACAATGTTCATCATTAAACCATCCTAACATTGGTGAATAAACCTTAGTTGCATCAAATTTACATGCTACAACATGCTTAAATAGGCAAACATGCAATAAGTCATTGGTCACAGAATCATCACCAAGATTAGAGGTCATATTAAAATGATTAAACATTGGTTCTTTTGCATCAACAGTTAATTCAATGGGTGCACTCAAAATTGTTGGTATTTCAGTTGTTTGATCACATGACGCATTCATGACAGTAACACAATTCTCTAAAATAGGTGACGTGCCCAAATCAATAGGTAACTCAACACATGATGTATTCAAGTTAACTAGGCATGCATCATTCTCATGTGAAAGTGGAAAATATGTACCTTTGTCATTACCTCTTATGATCAACTCAGATGATGTAGGCACTCTCGGTGGTGTTGTCACATGGTGGAGATGATGTAGTCATCGCAACAACGGATGTGGTTGTCATAGTACGCCTAGTTGTTGAAGAAACATCTGTATCAATACTTGCAATGTGCACCGTACGCTTGTTCTCCTTGTGGGCAACACGTCGTTTTATTTCCTATTCAGCTTTGCAAGCAAGACGAAACAAATGGTCCATAGGATAACACTCTTCATGAATTAGTATCTCTTGAATATCACGGTTTAATCCTCCCCAAAATCTATCCATAAAATCTTCTTCACTTTCTTCTAAAAATGAGTGCAACAAGGTAGTTTGTAAATCATCATAATATTTTGTTACGGTGTCACTACCTTGTTTTAAATGTTGTAGTTTTTTAATCATGCCACAAGTATAATGAACATCTACGAATCTATCTCTCATGACATGTTTTAAATCATCCCAAGTAGTAGGTATAAGATCAGGGTTTAACCGACAATATTCACTCCACCAAACTAAAGCAAAGCTACTAAAAGTACTAACCGCAGCTTGAAATTTTTCACGCTCATCAAAATTATGGGAAGCAAATATAGCATTTATTTCGTACTCCCATTCAATATATAAATCAGGCCTAAAACGACCAGTAAATGGTGGCATGGAAACATTAACCTGATTATGTGCATTCTGATGTAATTGCTCCTCTTGTGGCGGTTGTTGTATTTTCTTAGGTGATGGCAAATCTCCCACGATCGATGAAGCCCAAGAACTAACAACTCCGGAACCTACCATAGTTAGTAGAAAACAAGAAACAAAATCCAAGAATAATGTTCCTATGAACTACTAGGATGTGGTGGTAAAACACTCACAGTGTAGCAAATATCAATATCTTACAAGTTCTTACCATGCAGCAGGTGGTGACAGGCAACCAGCGGTGTCAAATAACTCCGAAGATTGAGTAAAGCGATTGCCAGGGGAACGTACGTATACACGGTGTAGAAATATGTGGAGCTTGGAAGGCTTAAATATTTGGTAGCAAAAGATTAGCAATAATCAATTCAGAGATGCAATGTTGAATAAATGCTCAACGACGGTACTGTGCTGGTCCTAGGCTAGACCGGACTAGAGACGCGAGCCTAGAACACTAATGAGGTCACGGCGTTGCACAACTAGCATCAATAAAGGATATGAAGTAGCTTTGGACAGCAAGATATAAGTGAAGATCACAATGGCAGTAAAGATAATGATGAGAAACAACTACCAAGTAGCATATACCAACAATTCTCTCTCCAACCTTACTCTATAAAAGTTTGTGCCAATTTTATGATAATTTTTCTCAAGAAAGGCACTGACTCAAGCTTTCAAATGCAAAAAGAATCACTCAATTCTGAGTTGATATGAGGAGTCAAAAAATTCTAAAACTGGCCTGAAAAACTGGAACAAGTTGTGTTCACGAACTTCAGAGGGCAAAAAGACCTATTTAGAAGCCGATTTTGAGGTGTAAAATATTAAACAAGCTTCTGCAACTATTTAGATGCGGCTCGTCGCTAGCTTTAATTTCAGTACTCACGGAGCCAAAACAGACTTCGTATGAAAAAGCTATGCCTGTTTTACTGAACACTGCGCAAAACAGATTCCAATCCGAATTCAGCTACGAGATTGAGTCTAGATAGATCCGAATTTTGTTTTTTTTCTTCTCTCTTTTTTTTTTCTCACACTTTTTTTCCTTTTTCTTTCTCTCTTTTTTTTCTTTGACTTTTTTTTAACTCTTTTTTCTCTCTCCCTCTTTCCAAAACAAACTAGATAAGATGTAGATTTGATCAAGCACAGATGTGAACGACCTCAACTATGATTATGACAATGAACAGTGGGTAGCACGATGTGAAAATTGATGGATGGGATGGTGGACAGCGGAAGGAAAAATGATGCAGCGGTGGCGTGACTAATGTGAACAGAGCTCGAAACTCTAAACGAACTAGACACTAAGACCAGCAACTGAACACGACGATGCAACCGATAATTCAATAATGCAAACAATGAAAAGAAAATTGCAAAGGCTCGACTGGCTTGGACAAAGGATGAATAGATCTAACTTTTTTTTTGTGGCTTTTTCTTGAACAATAGGTAAGAAAATAAATCTAATCTAGGGAAAACTGGAAATTCTCACCGAGCAACCTGAAAACTGATACCACTTGATAGAGGCGGGGGTGTCCCGATCTTTCGATGAGATGGTAACTATCGATTTGGTGGAGCCGACTTTGATGATCCGACTACAAAGGTGCACGACGTTGCGCCTTAGCAATCGCTAAACCAATCTCCTGAGGTTACTGACGATGCTGGAAGCACGATCAGCCTGACCACGAAGGTCTATTCCTGCACGCAATCGAAGAACAAGCAAGAATATGATAATGCAATCTGAATATTGCGAATATAGATGAAGTATTGATAATGGTGGGGATCCGAAAGCGGTCTTGGTCTGGTCGTTGGACACAAACGAAGTACACGAAGTTGCAATGGCTAACTTTTAACTAAACAAATCCCAAGCAAAAAGCTACTATATGGATCTACTTATATAGGAGCAAGGGGTGGCGGCCAAGGAGGTGGGAGGACGTCCCAAGGGAGCCTAAAACTAACCCTAGGTCATACAAGGCCAATGGGCCCAAGTGGAGGTGATGCAACACCTTTGGACTTGTAGTTTGACTCGGATTCTACTACAGCGTCAGATTGTTTCGACGACAACTCAACGCTCCGGATGAATTTGAAGGTGAAACCAATTGGGTTAGAAAGAGCACGAAATCTACTTTCCAACAAAAAAAGAATCACCCAATTTGGAGTCCGTATGAAATAGTTCTTGGCGTTTTGAGTCAGGTATGTCTGTGCAGTCCGAATCTGAATCCAGAACGTGAGAGACTTGGACTCTATCTTCTCTTGGCCCAAAAGTGACGTGAGAGGACTTTTTGAACAGCACCTAAACTTCTCTTTTTCCCTTATCTTCATATGTGAATTGTACAAATGTCCCATACACCTGCAATTAGACATGGCACAAAAGTTTGTGAAGTATTTTTGTCGTGGATGACACAAATAAATTATTGCATAGTTTGCATTAGAAATCACCTCACAAATATACATGTATGCAATATTTTTGGTCACATCCAAGGTAGTCATGTCCTCATCATGACATCTTCAACGTCACGGACCTATCTCCCTTCCATGGTGATGAGGATTCCCATCCGAGGTCGGATCTTTCCCGCGGGGGGGGGGGGGGGGGATGATGCGGAACATCCCAAGGTCATCTCCATGGACCCACATTTGTCTCCCCAAGTGCCAAGTGGACCTATGACACGTGCACGGCACGTGCAAGAGCTCTCGAGACCAAGGTGACGTCTCTCCTCTCACAATTCCCTTTCGAAACACATGAGACATGGCAACTACCTCAAACGAAGAAACTTTACATTCTCAGGTACCAAGGATCTAGCCATGGACAAGCTAAGGAGCAAGGACGAATGAAGGGAGAAGAGGAACATGATGACAGAGAAGAAAACGTGCAAGTCAGAGGCTGCCCGGACGACCCGGACCAAGTCTCGGATGATCCGGACCCAGCCCGAAGGATCCGGACACTCTCCCGGATGATCCAGACTCCATGCACAAAGAGTATAGCAGCCCTTCGAACAAAGCCAGATCATCCGAGACTTCGCCCAGATCATTCGGACCCAGCCGGACATCTGGACCAGGTCCCGGACATCCAGACCCCCTGAAGCTGCTAGAACACATCTGGACAATCCGGACGATCGCCCGGATCTTCTGGACCCCCGAAGCCCAGATCATCCCGACCACCTTCCGGATCATCCGAACCACGCCTATGTCTGTGACTTGGCCTGAAGCCCATGTAACTCTACCTACCCGTAGACTATATATACTCCAACTCCGCCCACGTTTTAGGGTTAGCATTGTGATGGCTCAACATTGAGATTGAGCTTTGCTCATCCACTTATCCCTACTCATTTGGAGACCGATACCTCCTAAAGAAGAAGATCCCCCAAGTGGATTCAAGACCCGTCTTGAGGGAAGATCCCCCTAGTGGATTCAAGACCTCTTTCCTCATAGATTGGGATTAACTAGTTACCGTGTATCCTCCCTTGTTGACTTCGGTTCTATTGTTCCCCTTTTGTATGTGGATTTAGAACATGTGTGATTGGATCTCGTTGATTTGAGTGTTTTCCTCTTGTGTGTTCATCGTGTTCTTCGGGAATTCCCCTCCAAGTCGTGAAAGATCGGCAATTAGGGTTCCACCCTACATCAGGAAGTCTTCGAGATCATTGCATCCGGAGAACGTAGGCATGCTGAACTTGAGCTTGCCGTAGCGTTGTTCTTCTATGCATGCGGGTCGATTATGATTTCGCTCTTGCCTTGGTGAGGGTCTTCGACTGCTTGTTGCACATGCTCTGTTTGATTAGCTTGACTTTGTGGGCATGGGATTCTTGCACGGTTCCTCATTTCTTGGCGCTCCTCTAGGCGTGCGGCTTCTTCTTGTCGCTCTCATCGGATGGCCTCTTCTTGTTCCTGGTTGCGTGCATGGACAGCTTGGGTCGCTTTGTTTGGAGCACATTGGGCTTCAAGGGCTTGTTCATCATGGCATTGTTGCTCTTGTCGAAGGGCGTCACCATCTTGGTTTACTTGGTGATCTTGGCGTATTGGAGCTTGTCGTTGGCGTGGTGGAGCTTGCTCTTGGTCCATGGCGGTTTTCTCTTGTCGACGTATTTGTTCGTGCTCTCGAAGGTGGCCTTGCAAACCATTACCATGGAATGGATTTTCTGGTGCTTGATTATCTTCATGGTCTTGATGAAGATGCGAGCGAGGTCTTGGGTGACTTGACTCCGAAGATGTATCAGAAGAATGTCGGCTTGAGTGTCGCCTTCTTGATGATGATGGCGTTGTAGATGAGCGGTTGACCATCATGGCTCGAATATCTTCCTTGGGAGTTGTCATTGAGGTGTCGAGATAATCTCTTGTTCGTTCTTCGAATTGTCGCATGTCGTTGGCGAGTTGATCGATGTGGTTGCCTAATGCTTCATTCGCTTGGTGCAAAGCTCTATGCACGACGAATAGTTGATTCTAGGTGACGTAGTCGTTCGGTTCCTCTTCTTGCTCGATGAAGAGTGGGTTGGTAGAAGTACTTTGCCTATCCATCATCTCAAGCAAATATGTGAGTGGAAGAAATGAAAGAACTAGACCAAATGTACCTTATCTGATGTTGAAGATGGATCAAAGATCACCCAATGTAATATTATGGAAGTAGCACAGTTGGTACCGGATCTTGTCGATTCTCACACCTACTTGTGAGCTGCGTTGGGATTTCCCTGAAGAGGAGAGGATGATGCAGTACAGTAGAGATAAGTATTTCCCTCAGTTATGAAACCAAGGTTATCAATCCAGGAGGAGAATCACGCAACAACTCGTTAACAACACTTGCACAGAAAATAACAAATCCTTGCACACAACGCGAACAAGGGATTGTCAGTCCCTTGGCGGTTAATTGCAAGATTAAATTGTATGGTGATAGATAAATAGATCGAACAAAAATACAAAATAAAATAAATAAAGTAAAATTGCAGCAAGGTACGTTTAGGATTTTTAATATATAATAGAAGTAGACTCGGGGGCCATAGTTTTCACTAGAGGCTTCTCTCTTGAAAATAGCGTACGGTGGGTAAACAAATTAGTGTTGGGTAATTGGCAGAAAAGAAAATAATCATGATGATATCCAAGGCAATGATCATGTACATAGGCATCATGTCCGAGACAAGTAGACCAACTCCTGCCTCCATCTACTACTATTACACCACACATCGACCACTATCCAACATGCATCTAGAGTATTAAGTTCAGATAGAACGGAGTAACGCCTTAAGCAAGATGACATGGTGTAGACAAAGTAAACTCACGCATGAATAAACCCCATGTTTTTATCCTTAATAGCAACGATACATATGTGTCATGTCCCCTTCTATCACTGGGATTGAGCACCGCAAGATCGAACCCATTACAAAGCACCTCTGCCATTGCAAGACAAATCAATCTAGTTGGCCAAACTAAATCAATAGATCAGAGAGAAATACGAAGCTATAACAATCATTCATAAAAGAGTTCAGAGAAAACTCAAATAATATTCATGGATAATCTGATCATAAACTCACAATTCATCGGATCCCAACAAACGCACCGCAAAAACTGATTACATCAAATAGAACCCCAAGAACATCGAGGAGAATATTGTATTGAAGATCAAATAGAGAGAAGAAGCCATCTAGCTACTAACTATGGACCCGTAGGTCTATGGTAAACTACTCACACATCATTGGAAGGGCAGCAAGGTTGATGTAGAGCCCCTCCGTGATCGATTCCCCCTCTAGTAGAGTGCCAGAAAAGGCCTCCAGATGGGATCTCGCTAGAACAGGAACTTGCGGCGGCGAAAAAAGTATTTCGTGGACTCCTTTGTTGGTTTCCTGATTTTAGAGAACTTATAGAGGCGGAATTAGGTCGAATGGAGCCACATGGGCCCCACGAGCCACCAGGGCGCGCCCTACCCCCTGGGCATGCCCTGGTGCCTCATGGGCCACTGCTCCATTTTCTCGTCCCCTCCCGAAGCTTCTAGGGTCTCTTATGTCCAGAAAAAAATCTCCAAAAAGTTTCGTGCCATTTGGACTTCCTTTGGTACTGATATTCTGATAAACCAAAAACAGGCAAAAAAACAACAACAAGCACTGGGCACTAAGTTAATAGGTTAGTCCCAAAAAATGTGTCGGTGCAACAAACATTTGGGTTTGCCGCCCGGACTTGCGCACAGGCGTGCTAACGATCATACACCAATTACCTGAACATGACACAAGATAAGCCAGAGAAACTGCTCTTCGTGAGATCAAGGAGAGCATTAAGAAGATCAAGTCAACGAGGGAACACCTTGAGAAGGCCCCCCTTGCCAGGCCGGAGAGCCCGGCCGGGTCGAGTTCGGCTCTGAGGGCCAAGTCCAGAGCGCCCCGGCAAGGATCCCAAGGCCCGCCAAGACTCCAAGGCATGAGCCCGGCAGGCTCCGTGCTGGCAGGCCTCCGCCAAGACAACACCGCTCCACCTCATCGCACACAAGTCATTAATCGATGCGGAGTCGAGCTCTCAAGTGGCTAGGTGGATCTTGTTGGGTACGTGGCAACCTGCTGGAGAAGAGATTAGCTTTATTGACACCCGTCTAGATGGCGTGTCACGCTAATAAGGAGAGGATGGATAAGCTGTGCGGCAGGCTTGTCGGGCTTCAACATCAGCATGACACCTAGCAGTGCATTTAATGCACTTTGTCCTAACTGCCAGAGTTAGGTATGATAGCACTATTAGCTATCTAATCATACTAAAATGACTGTTTTGCCACTGTGGTCGCCCCTTAACCTATAAAAGGAAGCCTGAGGCAACCTAGCAAGGGGTTTGAGACCTTGATCCCTTAACACTTGTACGTGCGTAGCTGCTCCCCCGAGGCGCACTTGCCGGGCTTGAGCACTCTGCGCCTTCGTGTTCCTCCAAATCAGTCCACCACAGCAGGAGTAGGGTTTTATGCTGCAAAGCGGCCCAAACCTGGGTAAAAGAGAGTTGTCCATCATCACGCTGCCCTGCTATTTCTGCTCTTTGTGTGATGTGACTGTCCCCTTGCCGAACCACAAAGGGGCAGCCCTGCCCCATAGGTGTTCGTGCTTCCATGCCGACATCTTCGGCGCGCCAGGTAGGGGGCATCAATCATGCGAACCTGAAGCAATAGCTAACGTGTGATCCTTCTGCATCTTCGATGGCTCCTAAGAAGAAAAGCGGTGCTGCGGCACATCCTTCCACTTCAAAGGTTTCCTTGCCTGTGGCTGCGAGCACCGCAGATGCTGTAGCCGCGACGGGAGGGTCAGGCGCTGCAGACGGTAACACCAACACCCTCACCACTGCCGGAGCAGGGACCGGTGCTGCGGGGGCGGCCCAGCTCGCTCGACCTTCTGGTGAGCATGCTCACATTGACGCAGGCCAAGGAGATGCCCAGCTTCCACCTCCTCGCCGCACCAGCGAGCGCGACCAGCGCGGCGTCGACACCCGCTCTGGTGCTAGCCAAGATCCATTGGCTGCACCGTACAGAGGGGTGGTGACAGGACGCACGCTCCGTCCCACGCAGGGCGAGCATGACAAAACCCCGAGCGGCGCTGTCGATCTTCCGCGACCGCGTCTGCATGGGAAGGTCCCAGCTGATCAAGATGCTGGCCATCAAGAACAACTTCGGCCACGCCAAACCGCTCTGGTGATTGGACAGAGGCGGCAGGGGCACGACAATGTTCCTTCTCGTTCGTCCAGGAGTCGAGCGGTGTCACGTTCTGCTTCTCATGCCATGCCAGAGACGATGGACGAAGCAATGGCGAGAGCTTAGCTGTTGCTGAACTTTCCCCCAGCTGTAGACAAGATGGATGAATGGAGAGCTACCATTCAGAGCCTCATCGGTTTTGCTAAAGCCAACAAGTTGGGGCCCGCGGAGCCTTTGCGATGCCCATAGGCGACGCCGGTGAAAGCATAAGTGCTCCCTGGGTGATTTTGGTAATTAATGTCAACATATCTCTTATTGGACAAATAGTTTTATCTAGGGTATTTCAGACAAGTTCAACAGTGGCGTGGAAAGGACAAGAGGACGTGGAACCCCTTCAAGGTGCTAAGGACAAATATTGGCAAAAGCTCAAGACACTTTATCTTTATTTTAGTGACCAAAGATCACATTGAATCCATAGGAAAGCCAATACTATTAAAAGGGGATGAGGGGTTGCTTAATGGCTTGCTTGCTCAAATGCTTAGTGATATTGCTCCAAAACCCTCAACCACTTTCTCCATCCAAATATGTCAAAATCCTAATCTCCAACTCGGCCCCACCGATTCTTTCTATCCGGCGCCACCGAGTTAATATGACATAGCCACTGCCAGAAACCCTAGCAGTTCGGTCTCACCGATACGGGTCTCGGTCTCACCGAGATGGCCCTGCCAACACTCTGTGACTTGTTGCATTTATTTTGGTCTCACCGAGTTGGCTTGGCCAATTCTCTGTTGCCCTATTGCTTCACTTCGGTCTCACCGATTTGATGCAATCGGTGCCACCGAGATGATGCTTGCCCTAGCACATCGGTCTCACCGAGTTGTTCTAGTCGGTCCCACCTAGATTCCTAACGTTCACATTTTGAACTAATCGGTGCCACCGAGTTTAATCATTCGGTCTCACCGAATTGGGTCAAATGTGTGTAATGGTTGGATTTTGTGTGGGGGCTATATATACCCCTCCACCCCCTTCTCCATATGTGAGAGAGCCATCAGAACGTGACTACACTTCCACCATACATTTTCTGAGAGAGAACCACCTACTCATGTGTTGAGATCAAGATATTCCAATCCAACCAAAAGAATCTTGATTTCTATCCTTCCCCAAGTTGCTTTCCACTCAAATCATCTTTCCACCATAGCCAAATCTGTGAGAGAGAGTTGAGTGTTGGGGAGACTATCATTTGAAGCACAAGAGCAAGGAGTTCATCATCAACACACCATCTATTACCTTTTGGAGAGTGGTGTCTCCTAGATTGGTTAGGTGTCGCTTGGGAGCCTCCGTCAAGATGTGGAGTTGAAACAAGAAGTTTGTAAGGGCAAGGAGATCGCCTACTTCGTGAAGAACTACCCGAGTGAGGCAAGTCCTTCGTGGGCAATGGCCATGGTGGGATAGACAAGGTTGCTTCTTCGTGGACCCTTCGTCGGTGGAGCCCTTCATGGACTCGCGCAGTCGTTACCCTTCGTGGGTTGAAGTCTCCATCAACTTGGATGTACGATAGCACCACCTATCGGAACCACGCCAAAAATCTCCGTCTCTCCATTGCGTTTGCAAACTCCAATCCCATCTCTTTACTTTCTTGCAACTTGCATGTTTTGCTCTTTCCGCTGCATATACTCTTGTCATGCTTGCTTGAAATGTATTGAGAGTGCTTTAACTTGTGCTAAACTCAACCTTAACTTGAAGAAATTAAAAACTGCCACTTTTACTTGTTGAGGGTCTAATCACCCCCACCCCTCTAGACCCTCTTCTCGATCCTTTCAATTGGTGTCAGAGCATTGGTCTCCATTGCTTTGGTTTAATCACCATTGTAGGAAGATGGATGAGTCTACGATTGGGAGTATTAGACGTAGAGTGCCTATTCTTGATGGGGAGTTCTATAGTTCTTGGAAGAATGAGATGCTTGAGATTTTCAATGAATATGATTTGAACAAGTGTATTACTAGCCCTTATGTGCCTCCTATTGATCCCTTACATCCTACCCCCGATGAGTATCTTGACATGGTTCGCAATCTTAGAACTATTGATCTTATCATTAGAGGATTGCCTAGAAATTTGCTTGAATGCTTGCCTACCTTTGAATGCGCATATACTATATGGAAATATCTTGAGGAACGTTTTTGAATTACTCCTTGAAAAATTTAGATGAGATTCTTCAAAAGTCTACTGCTTTTCATAAAATGAAGCCTAGTGATCCCAAGTTTGATGAATGTCTATTTGAGCTTTGTGATCTTATGCGTGCTAAAGGAAATGTTGGAATCATTAGTAGCATCATTTCACAAACCATTAGAATTCATAAACTTGAACATTTTCATGGTCATAAATCTAATGAATCACTTGCTCTAGGCGCGATCACTTGCATGATGATGATATTGAGCATGGCTATTATGATGAAGACGAAGAAAGTGACATTGACTATGAGGACACTATGAGAAATCTTAGTCTCATGGCCAACTTTGGCGACTACATGGCCGGAGGGAAAGAGTGGATTCTCGATAGTGGATGTACTAATCATATGACCGGAGATAAGGACATGTTCTATGAGCTTGCTAAAAACGACGGCCCACGCTAGTATGTAACTTTTGGAGATAACTCCAAGGGTAAGGTACTTGGCCTGGGTAAGGTGGCTATTTCCAATGATAGCTCTATCAAAAATGTTATGCTCGTCGAATCTCTTGGTTACAATCTCCTTTCCGTATCTAGACTATCCGACTTTGGTTTCAATGTTCTATTTACCGAAGTAGATTGCCAAGTATTTCGTAGAGATAATCATAATATGGTCTTTACTGGTATCCGTAGAGATGATCTATACATTGTTGATTTCACTAAGAGAGCCCAACCTCGTACTTGCTTAATTGCTAAATCTTCTAAAGGTTGGTTATGGCATAGAAGGTTAGGTCATGTGGGCATGCGAAATCTTGATTAGCTTATTAAAGTGATCATATCCTTGGTGTTAAAGATGTCATATTTGACAAGGATAGACTTTGCAGTGCTTGTCAAGCAGGAAAACAGGTTGGAGGAAGTCATCCCGTAAAGAACATCATGACCATGAGAAGACCGCTCGAGCTACTTCATATGGATCTTTTCGGTCCCAACGTCTACAAGAGTCTCGGTGGTAACTCGTTCGGTTTGTTCATTGTTGATGACTTTTCAAGATTTACGTAGGTGTTCTTTCATGATGATAAATCGCAGGTCTGAAAGATCTTCAAGAATTTTGCCAAGAAGGCCCAAAACCAATTTGAAGTGAAGATCAAAAAGGTTCGGAGTGATAATGGAATGGAGTTCAAGAACGCCAATGTGGATACCTTTCTTGACGAAGAGGGGATTTCACATGAGTTCTCGGCAAGAACCGGTTGAGACAGCTTGTCATGCTACGAATTGACTATATCTTCACAAGCTTCTCGGCAAAACGGCATATGAGCTACTCACTGGTAACAAACCCCAAGTTGGATACTTTTGAGTATTCGGCTCAAAATACTACTTTCTTGATAAGAATTGTCGCTCAAAACGTGCTCCTAAATCTCATGAAGGTTTCCTACTTGGTTATGGCTCAAACTCTCACACTTACCGTGTCTACAGCAATTTCACCCGAAAGGTTGAAGAGACGGTAGATGTGAAGTTTGATGAATCTAACGGCTCACAAGTAGAGCAATTTCCAATTGATGTAGGAGACAAAGATCCATCGGAAGCACTCCAAGATTTGTCTATTGGCACGATTCACCCAACGGAGGTGAAGGAGAGCACTTCGTCCATTCAAGTGAAGCCTCAACTTCACAACAAGGTGAACCACAAGTTGACTTGGAGGCATCCACAAGTGGAACACGTCAAGATGAAGGAAATGAGGAAGTACAACAAGATGAACCACCTCAACCTCCTTCTCCACCACCACAAGCGAACGACAACGCCACCAACAATGAAGCAGAAGAAGATGATGAGGATGTTCCACTCCAACCCAGACAAAAGCTCTCACGATTTAGAGCAAGAGTCACAAGAGATCATCCCGTTGAGCAAATCTTCGATGATATTCAAATCGGGAGAATCACTCGCTCTAAAACTCGTTTGGCTAACTTTTGTGAACACTACTCATTCATTTCTAGTGTTGAACCTATGAAGGTGGAAGAAGCTCTTGAGGATCCGGATTGGGTAAATGCTATGCATGAAGAGCTACACAACTTTGAGAGGAATCTAGTGTGGACATTGGTTGAAAAGCCCAACGACGATCATAATTTCATTGGAACCAAATGGGTGTTTCGGAATAAGCAAGATGAACAAGGACAAGTTGTACACAACAAGGCCCGTCTCATCGCCCAAGGCTACACTCAAGTCGAAGGTATGGACTATGGTGAGACATACGCCCCCGTTGCTAGACTTGAGTCCATTCGCATCTTACTTGCTTATGCCAATCACCATGATATCACTTTATATCAAATGGACATTAAAAGTGCTTTTCTAAATGGACAAATTGAGGAGGAAGTTTATGTTAAACAACCTCCCGGCTTTGTTAATCCCAAGAAACCTAATCATGTCTACAAACTTCATAAAGCTCTTTATGGTCTTAAACAAGCCCCTAGAGCTTGGTATAAATGCTTAACTAAGTTTCTCATTGAAAAAGGCTTTGAAATTGGGAAAATAGATTCTACACTTTTTACTAAAAGGGTTAATGGTGAATTATTTGTGTGCCAAATTTATGTGGATGATATCATATTTGGTTCTACTAACCCCCATTTTAGTGAAAAGTTTGGAAGGCTAATGTCGGAGAAGTTTGAGATGTCTATGATGAGTGAACTCAAATTTTTCCTTGGATTGCAAATCACGCAAACTAAGGAAGGTACCTTTGTCTCACAAACAAAGTATACCAAGGATCTTTTCAAGAACTTCAACATGCAAGAAAGCAAAGGTATGAAAACACCCATGCTTACTAGTGGACATCTTGACTTGACTAAGGATGGCAATCCGGTTGACAAAAAAGTTTACCGTTCTATGATTGGTTCATTGTTATATCTATGTGCCTCCCGTACCGATATTATGCTAAGTGTGTGCATGTGTGCACGATATCAAGCGGCTCCTAAAGAATGTCATCTTAAGGCCGTGAAAAGGATAGTGAGATACTTAATTCATACACCAAACTTTGGCATTTGGTATCCTAAGAGGTCACCTTTTGATCTTGTTGGCTACTCCGATTCGGACTATGTCGGTGACAAGGTTGATAGGAAGTCCACTTTGGGTACTTGTAAATTTCTTGGTAGATCCCTTGTGTCTTGGTCCTCCAAGAAACAAAACTCGGTATCCATATCCACCGCCGAAGCAGAATACATCGCCGCCGGATCATGTTGTGCTCAATTACTTTGGATGATCCAAAGTCTTAAAGATTATGGGATACATGTGAAACATGTTCCATTGCTTTGTGAAAATGAGAGTTCTATTAAGATTGCTCATAATCCCATGCAACATTCTCGAACTAAGCATATTGAAGTTCGTCATCATTTCATTCGTGATCATGTTGCTAAAGGAGATATCAATCTTAAACATGTTCATACCGATAAGCAATTGGCGGATATATTCACTAAACCGCTTGATGAAAAGGTATTTTTCCATTTGAGAGGTGAATTGAATATCATTGATGCCTCAAAGTTGGAATAGAGATTCCATTTGGATAGATGCAAGGCATGAGCCCTTTTGTGACTAATCCTTGATATTTCTCTTATGATGATGATGATCATTTGTCTTGGATATATATTTGTACCCTTGCATGTTATCTAACCCATGTAGGTACTTGGATGAGCCTACATCTATGAGATTGCAAGTCACTCACATTTTGAGCAATCTCCACATCACCAAGTTCCTATGGCTTGGTTGTTGAATTCAAGGAAGCATGAACTCACTCAACATATCCTTTGACTATTTTAATGTACCAAACTTCAATTGGTATTAAGTTTTGTGATTGTCAATTTGGATACACAAGTGCTCTTCCTTGCAAATCTAACCCATGTAGGAAGATGAACTTCAACTCCAAAGGGTGCTCCCAACTTCATCAACTTTGAGCATCCAATATAAGTTCAACTACATGATCAAGATCAACACCACAACCCAAGGTATGTCATTCCATCTTAGAGAAGCTTTACTCCAAGTCATGAGTTAAAGCAACTCAACAAGATGTGAATACATCAAAATGCTTAAACGAAAAATGGCAACCCCATTTTTGAGCTTAAATGATGAGTATGACCTATGATCAAGTGATCTCACTTGACTCCTAAGTCAATATACTCTAACATAGGTGACATTATCGCCGACCGATTTCAAGGTGCTAAGGACAAAGATTGGCAAAAGCTCATGACTCTTCATCTTTATTTTAGTGATCAAAGATCACATTGAGTCCATAGGAAAGCCAATACTATTAAAAGGGGATGAGGTGTTGCTTAATGACTTGCTTGCTCAAATGCTTAGTGATATTGCTCCAAAACCCTCAACCACTTTCTCCATCCAAATATGTCAAAATCCTAAACTCCAACTTGGCCCCACCAATTCTTTCTATCCAGCGCCACCGAGTTCATATGACATAGCCACTGCCAGAAACCCTAGCAATTCCGTCTCACCGATACGGGTCTCGGTCTCACCGAGATGGCCCTGCCAACACTCTGTGACTTGTTGCATTTATTTCGGTCTCACCGAGTTATGCAATCGATCTCACCGAGTTGGCTTGGCAAATTCTCTGTTGCCCTATTGCTTCACTTCGGTCTCACCGAGTTGATGCAATCGGTGCCACCGAGATGATGCTTGCCCTAAAGCCCTAGCACATCGGTCTCACCGAGTTGTTCCAGTCAGTCCCACCGAGATTCCTAACGTTCACATTTTGAACTAATCGGTGCCACCGAGTTTAATCATTCGGTCTCACCGAGTTGGGTGAAATGTGCGTAACGGTTGGATTTTGTGTCGAGGCTATATATACCCCTCCACCCCCTTCTCCATATGGGAGAGAGCCATCAGAACGTGCCTACACTTCCACCATACATTTTCTAAGAGAGAACCACCTACTCATGTGTTGAGATCAAGATATTCCAATCCTACCACAAGAATCTTGATTTCTAGCCTTCCCCAAGTTTCTTTCAACTCAAATCATCTTTCCACCATAGCCAGATCTGTGAGAGAGAGTTGAGTGTTGGAGAGACTATCATTTGAAGCACAAGAGCAAGGAGTTCATCATCAACACACCATCTATTACCTTTTGGAGAGTGGTGTCTCCTAGATTGGTTAGGTATCGCTTGGGAGCCTCCGTCAAGATGTGGAGTTGAACCAAGAAGTTTGTAAGGGCAAGGATATCGCCTAGTTCATGAAGATCTACCGAGTGAGGCAAGTCCTTCATGGGCGATAGCCATGGTGGGATAGACAAGGTTGCTTCTTCTTGGACCCTTCGTGGGTGGAGCCCTCCGTAGACTCGCGCAGCCGTTACCCTTCATGGGTTGAAGTCTCCATCAACGTGGATGTACGATAGCACCACCTATCGAAACCACGCCAAAAATCTCCATCTCTCCATTGCGTTTGCAAACTCCAATCCCATCTCTTTACTTTCTTGCAACTTGCATGTTTTACTCTTTCCGCTGCATATACTCTTGTCATGCTTGCTTGAAATGTATTGAGAGTGATTTAACTTGTGCTAAACTCAACCTTAACTTGAATAAATTAAAAACTGCCACTTTTACTTTTTGAGGGTCTAATCACCCCCCCCCCCGCTCTAGACCCCTCTGCTACTTCTTGAGCTTGCGTTGGTTTTTTCCTTGAAGAGGAAAGGGTGATGTAGCACAGTAGAGATAAGTATTTCCCTCAGTTAAGAACCAAGGTATCAATCCAGTAGGAGAAACGCGCAAGTCCCCAATAGATGCACCTACATAAACAATCAAACACTTGCACCCAACGCGATAAAGGGGTTGTCAATCCCTTCACGGTCACTTGCAAAGGTGAGATCTGATAGAGATAGATAAAACTAAACAAAAGATAAAATATTTTTGGGTTTTTTGGTTTATAGATCTAAAAATAAAAGATTGCAAAATAGTAGATCGGAAACTAATATGATGGAAAATAGACCCGGGGGCCATAGGTTTCACTAGAGGCTTCTCTCATGAAGGCAAATAATACGATGGGTGAACAAATTACTGTCGAGCAATTGATAGAAAAGCGCAAAGTTATGACGATATCCAAGGCAATGATTATGCAATATAGGCATCACATCCGTGTCAAGTAGACCGACTCCTGCCTGCATCTACTACTATTACTCCACACATCGACCGCTATCCAGCATGCATCTAGAGTATTAAGTTCATAAAGAACGGAGTAACGCCTTAAGTAAGATGACATGATGTAGAGGAATTAACTCAAGCAATATGATGAAAACCCCATATTTTTATCCTCGATGGCAACAATTCAATACGTGTCTCGCTACCCCTACTTTGTCACTAGGTGTAATCACGCAAGATTGAACCCAAAGCTAAGCACCTCTCCCATTGCAAGAAAAACCAATCTAGTGGGCCAAACCAAACAGATAATTCAAAGAGAAATACAAAGATATCAAATCATTCATATAAGAATTCAGAGAAGATTCAAATAATATTCATAGATAAGCTGATCATAAATCCACAATTCATCGGATCTCGACAAACACACCACAAAAGAAGATTACATCAGATAGATCTCCAAGAACATCAAGGAGAACATGGTATTGAGAATCAAAGAGAGAGAAGAAGCCATCTAGCTACTAGCTATGGACCCGTAGGTCTGAGGTAAACTACTCACGCTTCATCGGAAGGGCAATAGAGTTGATGTAGATGCCCTCCGTGATCGAATCCCCCTCCGGCAGGATGCCGGAAAAGGCCCCAAGATGGGATCTCACTGGAACAGAAGGTTGCGGCAGTGGAAAAGTGTTTTCGTGGATGCCTCTGAGGGTTTTGGAATATATCTGAATTTATAGGACGAAGAAGTAGGTCGGTGGACTCCCGGTGGGACCACAAGCCAGGGGGCGCCTCCCCTAGGGCGCGCCCCTATGGCTTGTCATCGCCTCATGGGTCTTCTGACTTCATCTCCAAGTCTTGTAGGTGTCTTCTGGTCCAAGAAAAATCATCGCGAAAGTTTTATTCCGTTTGGACTCCGTTTGATATTCCTTTTCTGCGAAACTCAAAAACAAGAAAAAAACAGAAATTGGCACTGGGCTCTAGGTTAATAAGTTAGTCCCAAAAATAATATAAAATAGCATATTAATGCATATAAAACATCCAAAACAGATAATATAATAGCATGGAACAATAAAAAATTATAGATACGTTGGAGACGTATCAAGCATCCCCAAGCTTAATTCCTGCTCGTCCTCGAGTAGGTAAATGATAAAAACAGAATTTTTGATGTGGAATGCTACCTAACATATTTATCCATCTAATTTTATTTATTATGGCATGAATGTTCAGATCCATAAGATTCAAAACAAAAGTTTAATATTGACATAAAAATGATAATACTTCAAGCATACTAATAGAGCAATCATGTCTTCTCAAAATAACATGGCCAAAGAAAGCTATCCCTACAAAATCATATAGTCTGGCTATGATCCATCTTCATCACACAAAGTATTCAAATCATGCACAACCCCGATGACAAGCCAAGCAATTGTTTCATACTTTTGATGTTCTCAAACCTTTTCAACTTTCACGCAATAC
The DNA here is from genome assembly GCA_011799875.1 of Thinopyrum elongatum. Classification (NCBI taxonomy): domain Eukaryota; kingdom Viridiplantae; phylum Streptophyta; class Magnoliopsida; order Poales; family Poaceae; genus Thinopyrum; species Thinopyrum elongatum. The sequence continues at coordinate 250,776,676 of CM022300.1, read as the reverse complement.
ATGAGCGTGAGCCATGGACATAGCACTATAGGTGGAATAGAATATGGTGGTTGTGGAGAAGACAAAAGGAAGGAGATAGTCTCACATCAACTAGGCGTATCAACGGGCTATGGAGATACCCATCAATAGATATCAATGTGAGTGAGTAGGGATTGCCATGCAATGGATGCACTAGAGCTATAAGTTTATGAAAGCTCAAAAAGAAACTAAGTGGGTGTGCATCCAACTCGCTTGCTCACGAAGACCTAGGGCAATTTGAGGAAGCCCATCATTGGAATATACAAGCCAAGTTCTATAATGAAAAATTCCCACTAGTATATGAAAGTGATAACATAGGAGACTCTCTATCATGAAGATCATGGTGCTACTTTGAAGCACAAGTGTGGAAAAAGGATAGTAACATTGCCCCTTCTCTCTTTTCTCTCAATTTTTTTGTTTGGCTTCTTTGGCCTCTTTTTTTTGTTGGCTTCTTTGGCCTCTTTTATTTATTTTTCCTCACATGGGGCAATGCTCTAATAATGAAGATCATCACACTTTTATTTACTTACAACTCAAGAATTACAACTCAATACTTAGAACAAAATATGACTCTATATGAATGCCTCCGGCGGTGTACCGGGATGTGCAATGATCTAGCGTAGCAAATGACATCAAAAAGAACGGACAAGCCATGTAAACATCATGCTAGCTATCTTACGATCATGCAAAGCAATATGACAATGATGGAGCGTGTCATAATAAAATGGAATGGTGGAAAGTTGCATGGCAATATATCTTGGAATGGCTATGGAAATGCCATAATAGGTAGGTATGGTGGCTGTTTTGAGGAAGGTAAAAGGTAGGTGTAAGGTACCGGCGAAAGTTGCGCGGTACTAGAGAGGCTAGCAATGGTGGAAGGGTGAGAGTGCGTATAATCCATGGACTCAACATTAGTCATAAAGAACTCATATACTTATTGCAAAAATCTATTAGTCATCGAAACAAAGTACTATGCACATGCTCCTAGGGGGATAGATTGGTAGGAAAAGACCATCGCTCGTCCCCGACCGCCACTCATAAGGAAGACAATCAATAAATAAATCATGCTCCAACTTCGTTACATAACGGTTCACCATACGTGCATGCTACGGGAATCACAAACTTCAACACAAGTATTTCTACAATCCACAATTACTCACTAGCATGACTCTAATATCACCATCCTCATATCTCAAAACAATCATAAGGAATCAAACTTCTCATAGTATTCATTGCACTTTATATGAAAGTTTTTATTATATCCCTCTTAGATGCCCATCATATTAGGACTAAATTCATAACCAGAGCAAATTACCATGTTGTTTAAAGAGACTCTCATAATAATATAAGTGAAGCATGAGAATTCAACAATTTCTATAAAATAAAACCACCGCCGTGCTCTAAAAAGATATAAGTGAAGCACTAGAGCAAAATTGCCTAGCTCAAAAGATATAAGTGAAGCACATAGAGTATTCTAATAAATCACGATTCATGCGTGTCCCTCTCAAAAGGTGTGTACAGCAAGTATGATTGTGGCAAACTAAAAGGTAAAGACTCATATCATAGAAGACGCTCCAAGCAAAACACATATCATGTGGTGAATAAAAATATAGCCTCAAGTAAAGTTACCGATAGACGAAGACGAAAGAGGGGATGCCTTCCGGGGCATCCCCAAGCTTAGACTATTGGTTGTCCTTGAATATTACCTTGGGGTGCCTTGGGCATCCCCAAGCTTAGGTTCTTGCCACTCCTTATTCCATAGTCCATCAAATCTTTACCCAAAACTTGAAAACTTCACAACACAAAACTCTACAGAAAACTCATGAGATCCGTTAGTATAAGAAAATAAATCACCACTTTTGGTACTGTTGTGAACTCATTCTTTATTTATATTGGTGTAATATCTACTGTATTCCAACTTTTTCATGGTTCATACCCCCCGATACTACCCATAGATTCATCAAAATAAGAAAACAACACATAGAAAACAGAATCTCTCAAAAACAGAACAGTCTGCGAAGATCTGAATTGTTCTAATACTTCTGTAACTCCAAAAATTCTGAAAAATTAAGATAACATAGGAAATTTGTATATAAATATTGTGTAAACAATTCAGAATTTTTTGACACTCCAGTGAATTATTAAAATTCTGTGACTTGACGCAAAAGTTTCTGTTTTTCAGCAAGATCAAATCAACTATCACCGTAAGCCATCCCAAAGGTCTTACTTGGCACAAACACTAATTAAAACACCAAAACACAATTACTAGAGAGGTAATAATGTGTATTTTAATAAAAATAGAAAATAAAAATATTGGGTTGTCTCCCAACAAGCGCTTTTCTTTAATGCCTTTTAGCTAGGCGTTGACTATTTTAATGATGCACACATGAAAGATAGCAATTGAAACACGAAGAGAGCATCATAAAACATGTTACAAACATATTTAAGTCTAACATACTTCCTATGCATAGGAATTTTATAAGCAAACAAATTATCAAGACAAGCAAAGACTAGCATATGGAAGGAAGAAGAAAGAAACAATAGCAATCTCAACATAACGAGAGGTAATTTAGTAACATGAAACTTTCTATAACCATATTTTCCTCTCTCATAATAATTACATGTGGGATCATATTCAAATTCAACAATATATATATATGACATAACACATTTTATAGATGATCCACATGCATGCAAAGTTGACACTCTTCCAAGATAGTGGGATTAACATTAACTAAAGTCATGACCTCTCCCAACCCACTTTTATCAAAAATTTCATAAGATTGATCATACTCCAAAGTAGTGGGATCATTATTACCTAGAGTTGACACTCTTCCAAACCCACTTTCAATATTGTTGCAAACATATTCATCATGAGGCTTAAATAAATTTTCAAGATCATAAGAAAAATCACCCCAATCATGATCATTGCAACAAGTAGTGGACATAGCAAAATTAGCATCCCCAAGCTTAGGGTTTTGCATATTATGCTTTTCATCCAAGGAGCTATTGTGAATCACTTCATAAATTTCTTCTTTTAACACTTCATCACAATTTTCAAATTCACGAATTTCAAGCAAAACTTCATAAAGATAATCTAGTGCACTCAACCCACTAGCAATTGGTTCATCATAATTGGATCTCTTAAAAAGATTAGCAAGTGGATGAGGATCCGTAAACCTTTTGTTTCTGATTTGGAATAAAATACACAATTATGCCAAGAAAATGAGCAAACAAACCAAGTAAGACATAAGGGCAAAGGGAAAGACGAACGAAAGAAGGGCGAATAAAAAGTCAAATCTTTTTGTATTTTCTGAAAATCATTTTAGAAGTGGTGGAGTGGAAAACGAGAGGCAAATGGCGAATAATGTAATGCAATAGATGAGAGTTTATGATGGGTACATGGTAGGCTTGACGTAGATCTCCCCGGCAACGGCACCAGAAATTCTTCCTGCTACTTCTCGAGCTTGCGTTGGTTTTTCCCTTGAAGAGGAAAGGGTGATGCAGCACAGTAGAGATAAGTATTTCCCTCAGTTAAGAACCAAGGTATCAATCCAGTAGGAGAAACACGCAAGTCCCCAATAGATGCACCTACACAAATAATCAAACACTTGCACCCAGCGCGATAAAGGGGTTGTCAATCCCTTCACGGTCACTTGCAAAGGTGAGATCTGATAGAGATAGATAAAACTAAACAAAAGATAAAATATTTTTGGGTTTTTTGGTTTATAGATCTGAAAATAAAAGATTGCAAAATAGTAGATCAGAAACTAATATGATGGAAAACCAATCTAGTTGGCCACCCAAGATTGAACCCAAAGCTAAGCACCTCTTCCATTGCAAGAAAAACCAATCTAGTTGGCCAAACCAAACCGATAATTCGAAGAGAAATACAAAGATATCAAATCATGCATATAAGAATTCAGAGAAGATTCAAATAATATTCATAGATAAGCTGATCATAAATCCATAATTCATCGGATCTCGACAAACACACCGCAAAAGAAGATTACATCGGATAGATCTCCAAGAACATCAAGGAGAACATGGTATTGAGAATCAAAGAGAGAGAAGCCATCTAGCTACTAGCTATGGACCCGTAGGTCTGAGGTAAACTACTCACGCTTCATCGGAAGGGCAATAGAGTTGATGTAGATGCCCTCTGTGATCGAATCCCCCTCCGGCAGGATGCCGGAAAAGGCCCCAAGATGGGATCTCATGGGAACAGAAGGTTGCGGCGGTGGAAAAGTGTTTTCGTGGATGCCTCTGAGGGTTTTGGAATATATCTGAATTTATAGGACAAAGAAGTAGGTCGGTGGACTCCGGTGGGACCACAAGCCAGGGGGTGCCCCCCCTAGGGCGCGCCCCTACAGCTTGCCGTCGCCTCGTGGGTCTTCTGACTTCATCTCCAAGTCTCGTAGGTGTCTTTTGGTCCAAGAAAAATCATCGCGAAAGTTTTATTCTGTTTGGACTCCGTTTGGTATTCCTTTTCTGCGAAACTCAAAAACAAGGAAAAAACAAAAACTGGCACTAGGCTCTAGGTTAATAAGTTAGTCCCAAAAATAATATAAAATAGCATATTAATGCATATAAAACATCCAAAATAGATAATATAATAGCATGGAACAATCAAAAATTATAGATACGTTGGAGACGTATCACCCTCTTCTCGATCCTTTCAGCTAGCAGCACCCGTTGGTGGCCAAGTTGAGAGAACTACAACTACGGTGCAGTCCCCTCCGCGGCAGCCCACCCAAGGGCAACTGCCGCGGGCTCAGCAAACCCAAGACATCGGTGAGCCTGACGAAGTGTCGATGGCTTCATCCGACCCACGACTCCAGCAGGATCAACGCCAAGTGTTGAGAGACAGTAGGAAGGAAGACACCCGCGTCACCATTGAGTGGCGTCGCGAGACGCGCCGTCAGTCAGACAGGCATAATGACCTGACGCTGACGAACCCGCGCCTAGTGCTGGTGGGTACTTGCCTTACGAGGTGGGATGCCCTGCCTTCACTCGTGAGCTGTGGCAAGTCTGTTGGCCATCCTCCCGCACCTTCAAGCCTGATTTGCCAGAGAAATATGATGGAAAATTGAACCCGGCAGAGTTTTTGGGCATCTATATGATTGTCGTTCAAGCCGCCGGGGGAAGAGATGAGAAAGTGCTTGCCAACTACTTCCCATTGGCCCTCAAGCCTAATGTGAGGTCTTGGCTGATGCACTTGCCAGAAGATTCTATTTCTTCATGGGCAGACCTATGCAATTAGTTCGTTGGCGCTTTTACTGGCAGTCATCAAGAACCAGGACAGCCCAGTGACCTGTAGGCCCTCCCGTAGAAAGAAGGGGAAAGCTTGTGCAAATACCTACAGAGATTCAGTCGAGTGCACCGCAACATCCCTCAGATACACCCGACAGCTGTGATTGCCGCATTCCACATGAATGTGCGCAATCGAAGGATGCGTGCTAAGATGAATGTTCGCCTACCAAAGACCGTCAGTGAATTATATATGTTGGCGGACAAGTGTGCTCGGGTTGAAGAGGGTAGAAGACTTCCAGGAGAGGAGATTGGTGTCGAAGTCAATTCGGAAGACGACGACGACAATGCCACTCCTGGGAAGAGAAACAGGAAACGCAACAAGAAGCGTAAAGGGAAAGCATTGATGGCCATTGAGAGCTCCGATGATCTTAGAACCGACAAGAAAGCAAAGACTAAGACACCCGGCAAGGAAGCTGCTATTTGCGCTGATTGCCGGGCGGCAATGGCGGCTGAGAAAACTGGCAGGTCAGCTGGGCCATACTACAAGATCCATAGAACCAAGGGCCATGATCTCCAAGATTGCAAGCAAGTTGAACAACTAGTCGAGAAGCAGAAGGCTGAGTATGAAAGGCGTGATAAGGAGAGAGGCCAGAATGGCGCTGGCGGGAAGGGCCGCAATGGCCATTGCGGCAAGGTTGATCAGCAGAAGGGAAAACCCGCCAGGGGCCATGAGAAAAAGGAAAATGAAGACGATAGTAATGAAGAGGATGATGAAACCAGCGAGCAGGAATTCCAGAAGGTTACCGAGGTGATGTGTATTGACGGGGGTGCATCTTTGCACTCCTCTCACCGCCAACTCAAGCAGTGGACGCGTGAAGTCAATGTGGCAGAGCCAGTAGAGAGCACGTGAGAACCACTTAAGTGGTCCCGCACGCCCATCATCTTTGACGTTGAGGATCATCCAGATCGCACTTCTGCGGTAGGGTGTTCGTCGTTGTTGGTTTCACCAACAATCCACAACCTCAAAGTCACAAAGATGTTGGTTGATGGCGGAGCAGGGTTGAATTTAATTTCCCCTGACGTGCTTAAAAAACTTCAAATTCCTGACGAAGACCTAACGAAGACTAGCACTTTCCAAGGGATCAACCAAGGAGGGAGCCAGCCAAAGGGAAAGATTACGTTGCCAGTGACGTTTGGCGGGGAAATAAACTTCAGAACTAAGAAGGTTGTGTTTGATGTCGTTGAACTTCCTCTGCCATTCAACGGAATCCTTGGTCGCCCGACTTTGGCTAAGTTCATGGCAGCGTCCCATTATGCATATAACACCTTGAAGATGCCATGCTCAATGGGAGTCATCTCCATTCCGTCAGATAAGAGAGATGCGGTCATATGCATCGACAAGATGTATAGAGATGCGGTAGCAGCAGAGGCCGTCAGGACCTCAGCTCCCGCCAAGGAGGAAAAGAAAGTTAAGAAAAATGGCAAGGACACCGACAAAGACCCTGGGAAGCGCGTTTCTTTAGAGTGCGCTGCGCCCGGCAGCGACTTGCCGGAAAGTTCGGCCAGCAAGAGATCCAAGGCTACTCCTCCTGCAACAAAGAAGGTTCCGGCAAGGCAGAATGACACTAATGGTACCTTTACCATTAGTGCCACCCTTGATGACAAATAGGAAAGCGCGCTTGTTACCTTCCTACGGGCGAATGTCGATGTGTTTGCATGGCAACCATCTGACATCCCCGGTGTTCCCAGGGAGGTAATCGAGCACCACCTTGTTGTCTGTCCTCATGCCCGTCCCGTCAAGCAAAAAGTCAGAAAGCAGGCCTGAGAGCGACAACAGTTCATTGCCGAAGAAATCAAGAAACTTGAAGTAGCGGGCTTGGTCAGAGGAGTGTTGCACCCAACTTGGTTAGCAAATCTTGTGGTGGTACGCAAGGCTTACGGGAAATGGAGACTTTGTATTGACTTCACTGACTTAAACAAAGCATGTCCAAAGGATCCCTTTCCCTTGCCGCGCATCGACCAGATCGTTGACTCCACTTTAGGGTGTGATTTGCTCTCCTTTTTGGATGCATACTCCGGATACCATCAGATCTTCATGGCTAAGGAAGATGAAGAGAAGACCCTGTTTATTACCCCATGTGGCATGTACTGCTTTGTACGTATGCCTTTCAGGCTAAAAAGTGCCGGTTCTAATGATCTTTAGTAGTTGTGGATGCTTGCTAGAGTTCTAATCATAAGTTGATATGATCCAAGTAGAGAAAGTATGTTAGCTTATGCCTCTCCCTCATATAAAATTGCAATAATGATTACCGATCTTGTTAACGATTTCCTAGGATAATTCCGCATACCGTTCCATCATTATTCCACACTCACTATTTGTAATATATTATAATATATTCTAACTTTATGTTAACATCACCTATTTTTATATTTTAGCCCTCTGATATCATGCAAAGCTATCCTCTTTATACCCACAATGTATTTTTATTTCTCGTTTCTAGATGAAAGCAAACGCTCGTTGTACGTAGAGTTGTATCAGTGGCAGGTAGGACTTGAGAGAATATTGATCTTACCTTTAGCTCCTTGTGGGTTCGACACTCCATACTTATCACTTCCATCTTTGGAAATTGCTACGATGATTCCTTGCACTTGGGGATTAGCAAGCTCTTTTCTAGCGCTGTTGCAGGGGAGCAATAGCGTGGGGTTGATATTCTCGTGTGTGCTTGTTTGCTTTCTTCACTAAGTAGATTTTGTTTTCTCTTTTGTTTTTGTTTTTGTTTTCTTTAGTTGTGGGTGAAACAAACAAAAAAAATTAAAGAATGCAAAATACAAAAAAATTACTTGCCTCTTATGCCTAAAAACTTTTTCAAAAAAGAGATGTGATTGGAAGGTTATGCATTGGAGAAGTGAGGGTCGACCTTGAACACTTGTGTTCATGCTCATGGAAACAATGTAGAATTTTTCATGGAAGTTTCTCAAAAATAATTATATCTTGTATATATCCATTGTATTATAAAAATAACGTGCCAAGATTTGGCTTTAGGATGATTAGATTGCTTGTTAGCTTTGTGCGGTGCAAAAACAGAAACTTTACCTGTAGTGCGTGAATTTACATTTTTTACTGGAATGTCAAAATTTTCTGAAACTTTTACATAGTACTTCTATGCAAATTTTTTATTTTTTCCTATTTTTTCAGAATTTTTGGAGTTACATAAGTATGGTAAATGTTCAGATTGCTACAGACTGTCCTGTTTTTGATAGATTTTGTTTTCTATGTGTTGTTAGCTTATTTTGATGAATCTATGTGTTGTATCGGGGGGTATGAACCATGGTGAAGTTGTAATACAGTAGATATAATGCTAATATAAAATTGGAATGAGTTTACAACAGTACCTAAAGATAGTGATTTGCCTTATTATACTAACGGATCTCACAATTGTTTTTGTTAAAGTTTTGTGTGGATGAAGTGTTCAAAGATCGAGGAGGTATCGATATAAGAAGAATACGGTGAGACAAGAGTTCAAGCTTGGGGATGCCCAAGGCACCCCAAGTAAATATTTCAAGGAGACTCAAGCATCTAAGCTTGGGGATGCCCCAGACGGCATCCCATCTTTATTCTTCAACAATTATCGGTATACCTCGGTTTTTGTTTTGTTCACATGATATGCATCTTTTGTGTGTTTTTTTCCTTTATGCACAATGCTAGTTTGAGTAGTCCTCCATTGATTTATAGAATGCTTCATGTGCTTCACTTAAATCTTTTGAGTATGGCTTTATAGAATGCTCTTTGTGCTTCACTTAAATCTTTTGAGTATGGCTTTATAGAATGCTTCGTGTGCTTCACTTATATATTTTGAGCTTGGATATTGGTCAATCTATATTAATTGTATAATGCTCCATGAACTTCACTTATATCTTTTAGAGTATGAATAAAATTATCATCGAAATTGGGCTTGGAAGAGTATCATTAAAATATCACTGCTTAGCTGAAAAGCTTTAAAGAAAAGTTCTTATTTAGAGACAACCTAATATTTATCCTTATTGTTTTTGTGTGTTCACATGATTAATCTACTGTATTAATCATGTTTTATAGTTTTTGTTTCAATAAAGTGCCAAGTAAAGCCTTTGGGATAGTATGGTTATTAGTTGATTTGATTCTGTGCAAAAACAGAAACTTTTGCGTCCAGTAACAGAATTGTTAAAATTCACTGGAACGTGGAAAAACTCTGATTTTTTTACAGAGGATTTATATACAATTTTTTTATCTTTTCCTAATTGTTCGGAATTTTTGGGGTAACATAAGTATGAGCATAATTCAGATCTTTACAGACTATTCTATTTTTGACAGGTTCTGTTTTCGATGCATAGTTTGCTTGTTTTCTAGTTTCTATGGCTTATATTGCTTAATATAAATTGTGGAAATTAGAGAGTACAATAGACATTATGTGGAAACAATTATGAATCTTGTTTTTGACAGTACCCAAGTGAATGATTTGTTTTACTATACTAACCCATCTCACAAAGTTTCGTTAAGTTTTGTGTGATTGAAGTTTTCAAGTTTTGGGTGAGATATCGATATGAGGAGAATAAGGAGTGACAAGACCCTAAGCTTGGGGATGCCCAAGGCACTCCAAGATAAAATTCAAGAAATATACAAGAAACTAAGCTTGGGGATGCCCGGAAGGCATCCCCTCTTTCGTCTTTAACACTATTGGTATACCTTACTTGGAGCTATATTTTTATTCGTCACATGATATGTGTTTTGATTGGAGCGTATTTTCATTTTACTAGATGTTTGAATAAAATCAATGGATCTGAAATCTTGAATGAGAGAGAGTCCTCACATGGCTATTTAACTAATTGACTATGCATTGATCTTCACTTATATCATTTTGGAGTAGTTTTGTCATTTTACTCTCGTGCTTCACTTATATCCTATGAGTGAATGGTTGAATGAATTGAATATCATAAATCTGAAATTATATATGTTTTATATGCTTATCACATGGTGAGTAATGAATTCACATATAAGAAATATAGGTGGTAAAATTTATTGGAAGTTAGCAAACTCAACATTGGTCACTTGAACAATTCATGAAAGAATATTGAAGGAAGAGAGATTTCACATATAAACATACTATCTTGGACATCTTCTATGATTGTGAGCCCCATTAATTATTTTCAAACTTGAGAAAATTAGTTGAAGTTGGACAAGGAAGACAACATAATGAGTTATGTTTGGGTATATTTGTATAGAAGTTATATTGTTATGGATCCTCCAACATGTGGTGCTTGCTTAGGATCTTTTGCTAGCCAAAAATTTGTACTAAGTAGAGATACTACTTGTGTAGCACCCAAGATGCGATTCTATCCCAATCACATGATGAACTCATGATTGGGGCACAACCACATTTCGAGCGCATAGCAAGGTGGATATCATTACAACATACCATGTACTGAATAGATGAGAATACAAGACAAAGGCTTACACTCGCCACAAGCTACAGCATGGATACATGAATATATCAATACATAGCAACCATCATACAGAAGAGCAGGATCCGACTATGGATAAAATCAAACGAAAAGAAGAACAACATCCACCCTGCTAATCCCAGGCTCCCGACCCGGAACCTATCCCTTGACCGAGGAAGAAGAAGCAGAAGAACTCCAAAACAAGCAAGCATCACTCTCACGCCAGAACATCGCTTAACCTGTACCTGCAACTGTTGTTGCAGTAATCTGTGAGCCACGAGGACTCAGCAATCCCATTACCATGGGTATCAAGACTAGCAAAGCTTAAAGGGTATGGAATGGTTAAGTGGTGAGGTTGCAGCAAGCACTAAGCATTTGTATGGTGGCTAACTTACGAGTACAAGAATAAGAAGAGAAACTACGCATAACGGTCGCAAACTAGTAATGATCAATAAGTGATCCTGAACTACTTATGAGTCAAACATAACCCCACTATGTTCTCTTCCCGAACTCCCTCGAAAAGAGACGGTCACGGTTACGCACACGATTGATGTATTTTATTTGAAGTTTAGTGTCAAGTTCTCTACAACCGGATATTATAAATTTCCAATCTGCCACATAACCGCGGAAATGGCTCTTGAAAAGATTAAACCCTGCAGAGGTGTCCCAACTTAGTCCATCACAAACTCTCACGATCCATGGAGGTAAATCTCCATCTCGGGACAACTCGATCATGCTCGGAATCCCGGTGCACAAGACATTTCGACAATGGTAAAACAAAACCAGCAAGACCGCCCGATGTACCGACAAATCCTGATAGGAGTCACACGTATCTCGTTCTCAGGGCACACCGGATGGGCAAGACGTCGGGTTGGCTGAGACCCTGGTTGCCCTGGGGGCGCCGGACATCGCCTAGTTTGGACCAACACTCATGAGGAGCACTGGCCCGGGTTGTTGATTAAGAGTCCTCGGGTGCTAGCCGGTCCCTATGCAAGTTTTAGTTATTATTAGGCAAATGGTAAAACCAAAGTTGGGCCTTGCTAGAAGAGTTTTATTCAAAGTGAACTGTCAAGGGGGCCCATAAACCCCGACTGTGTTAGGAACGCAAAATCAAGGAACATAACACCGGTATGATGGAAACTAAGGCGGCAAGAGTGGAACAAAACACCAAGCAAAAGGCCAAGCCTTCCACCCTTTACCAACTATATAGATGCATTAATTAAATAAGAGATATTGTGATATCCCATGATATCCATGTCCCAACATGGAACAAACTGCACTGCACCTGCAACTAGCAACGCTATAAGAGGGGCTGAGCAAGCGGTAACATAGCCAAACAACGATTTGCTAGGATGGTGAAAAGGTTAGAGGCTTATCATGGCAATTTGGGAGGCTTGATAAACAAGTGGTAGGTAGCGCGACATAGCGATAGCATCAAGACAACTAGCAAAGCAAAGATAGTAGTGGTATCCAGGATAATGATCATCTTGCCTAAAATCCCGCTAGGAAGAAGACCGAATCCATAACCATGAAGTAGACAAACCAACGTAGTCGAATGAATTCTCACAATCGCAACGTAACCGGAACTATCAAGAAGAAGCAACACCGGAAAGAAGCAAACAACATGGTAAACAAACATCACATAAACATGGTATGATGCATGTCCATTTTAATGAGGCATGGCAAAGTACAACAAACAATACTACAAATTAAGTGGAGCTCAATATGCAACGAGTTGCATATTGACGAAACACCACATACAAGTATTTTGTTCAATCTTGTTTAAGCTACTCATCAATATTAAATATTGATTAACATGGCAAGAGGTGAAGCATAAGTAAACTAACTATTTAGGCAAGTTTAAATGACGCCGGAAATAACAAACAACAATTCCGGAAAATCCTCATATGCAATTTTTGAATTTGTTACTGTTCTGCCCTATACACAATTTTAATGCTGTTAAACATGCAAAGTAAGTGCACCATAATAATCTATACATTTTTCCACCCCATTTACATATAAAGTTCATTTAATTCGGAGCTACGGTTATTTAGTTATGAAATAAACCATTTTAGGATGTTATTTATGCAAATTAATGCAAATAGCAAGTTTAACATTTTTGACATGGATGAAAGCAGCATAATATGAAACTAGATGAAATTATAAGCATTTTACATATATATAAATCATTTTAATCCGATGCACGGTTTGTGAGATATTAATGCATGAACATGGAGGGTTTTTCTGTAAGCTGGTTTTCTCTGGATTAATAGGCAAATTCATCCAGGAAAAAAAATGATACAGGCCGAATCTAGCTGGCCCAACAGGAGCGCTGGGTGTGGCTTAGAGATGGGCTGGAGCTCACCTAGCTGGGCTGGCCCAGGTCGGTGGAGAGGACAAGGAAGGCCGGCTTGGAGGAGCTGGGCCTTGGCGAGATCTGGGTTGAGGCAGAGGGGCGATGCGGTCAACGGCTGGCGGCGGGGCTCGATCGAGCAAAGCAGGCAGCCTGGGTTCGAGCGGGTGAAGCAGGGGAGCAGCAGAGGGACTTGGCATGGAGGAAGGAGGTCCGGCAGGGACCCGAGGGCGCAGGGCGTCGTTCGCCGGCGACGGTCATCCAGATCCGGGGCGAAGCAGGCGGCGTGGTGCGGATCCGGGTGCAGAGTGGCGGAGGTGGCTGATGAACTCCATGGCGGGCTGGTTCCTACAGGCCAACGATGTTGCGGGGATTAGAGAGAGGGAACCCGGGAAACGGGGTGAGAAGGAGGAGAGGCACGGCCTTGGGGACCTGGCGTCCATGGCGGAGGAGCTCCATGGGCGGCGGCGCTAGCGAGGAGGCAGGGGCTCATCTGTGGTGGGGACGGTGGCCTCCGGCGGCTCACCAGTCGACGAGAGGTCCGGCGCAAGGAGGGATCGAGGAGATCGCGCTCCTGGACGAGGGGAGGCTCGGGCACGAGCTCTGGTGGTGGGTGGAGGAATGGGAGGATCCCAAGGTGGGAGATGCTGGCGGCGGTGGGGGATTCGGATGATGGGACATCTCTCCTCAAATTTAGGGTTGGACGAGATATATATATATATAGCAAGTGGGCTAGGCTTAGGGTCATCTGGTCCTTCCGATCGTAATCGGATGGTCCGAGATAAATAGGTTAGGAGAGTCCAACAAAGAACCGAAGATGCTTTGGGGATGTTCGGGGATGATCCCGACCCATCGGTAACGACAGTCTGGTTCGGGTCCGGCGACAGTTCCGGACTCACGTGCGAGGGGGTCTGAGAGAGGTTGACAAAGACAAGGGGCCTGACAAAAGGTCAACGGAGACAAAGAGAGAAGCGGCAACTACAAATGACTACAAGTTTTATGCAAACATGCGGATGCAATGCGGATGATGCGATGATGAATGCAACAAACAAATAAAACCCACAGTGACAACGAAAAACATGGAAGGTATCTGGAGCGTCGGTCTCGTGGTGTCACAACTTGTGCATCCAAAAATCCTTAAACCCAGTTTCTTGCCATGAGTGTCCACCATATCTACCTATGGATTGAATAAGATCCTTCAAGTAAGTTGTCATTGGTGCAAAAAGCAATAAAAATTGCTCCTAATATGTATGATCTTTTATTGTAAAGGAAAATAAGCGTTGTACGAACTTGTGATGGTAAAGAAATAAAGCGACGGACTGCATAATAAAGGTTGCTATCACAAAGGGCAATACAACATGATGTTCCTTTGCATTAAGGGTTTGCACATCCACAAATAAAAAGCGCATGACAATCTATGCTCCCCTCTGCGAAGGGCCTATCTTTTACTTTCATCTATTTACTTTTATGCAAGAGTCAATAGTATTCCTTCTTATGTCAACCTCAATTATTCTCTAGTTCGCAAGCATCATGTGGTGGGGAAATATCCAAGCATATATGGCCATTCAAATATATTTGATCATGAATTATTATTGTTGACAATTATCTATATGGTAAATAAGTTGGGAGGCGAAACATTAAGCCCCTATCTTTCTCTGTGTTTGACGGATGTTATTTGTTCTAAAAATATGCTTTGAGTGTTAGCAATCATGGAAGACTATATGATAGTTGAGTATGTGGAATTTGCTAAATCAAAGCTCTTACATAGACCCTTCCTGAAAATAAGATGAATTGCAATTGTTTGGTGACTCAGAACATAGTTTGTTAGTTTTCAAGAAACTTTATTGTCTATACTTTAACATGTGAATAGCTTGTTACTTGATCATGAGAAGTTTTATGAGATGAGCTACTGTTTATGATATATAATGCTGCTAGAAAAAGTGTTTGGAACTATCATTGATCAAATTTATGCACTATGCTAGCATTCACATTTCATAAATTATTTCTTTTATCATTTACCTACTCGAGGACGAGCAAGAATTAAGCTTGGGGATGCTGATACATCTCCGATGTATCTATAATTTATGAAGTATTCATGCCATGTTTACAACAATTTTATATGGTTTTGGTATGATTTGATTAGAACTAACCCGGACTGACGCTGTTTTCAGCAGAACTACCGTGGTGTCATTTTTTGTGCAGAAATAAAAGTTCTCGGAATGGGCTGAAAATTTACGGTGATTTTTTATGGACCAAAAGAGACCCCCGAAGCACCAGAGATGGGCCAGGAAGTGGACGACATGGCCACAAGCCGCTAGGGCGCGCCCCTACGACTTGTAGGCCCTTCGGGCACCCCCTTGACGTGAGACCGATGCCAAAAATTCTTATAAATACCCAAACCTCCGAAAAGAACCCTAGATCAGAAGTTCCGCCGCTGCAAGCCTCTGTAGCCATGAAAAATCAATCTAGGCCCTCTCCGGCACCATGCCGGAGGGGGCCATCATCACCGGAGGCCATGGAGGAGGAAGTCGGAGGGGGCCATTATCACCATGGAGGCCAAGGACCAGAGGGAGAACCTCTCCCCATCTAGGGGGAGGCCATGGAGGAGGAAGCACAAGGGGGAGACTCTCCCCCCCCTCTCTCGGTGGCGCCGAAGTGCCGCCGGGGGAACCATCGCCGCGGTGATCGACTTCATCAACATCACCTTCTTCATCACCGTCCTCATCTCTTTTAAGCGGTCCACTCTCCCGCACCCCGCTGTAATCCCCTACTTTAACGTGGTGCTTTATGCCACATATTATGATCCAATGATGTGTTTCCATCCTATGATGTTTTGAGTAGATTTCTTTTGTCTTTTGGGTTGATTGATGATCTAGATTGGTTTGAGTTGTATGTTTTATTTTGGTGCTGTCCTATGGTGCCCTCCGTGCCGCACACACGTGAGGGATTCCCATTGTAGGGTTTGCAATATGTTCATGATTCACTTATAGTGGGTTGCTAGAGTGGCAGAAGCTTAAACCCGAGTAAGGGGGTTGTTTGCATATGGGAGTAAAGAGGACTTGATACTTTAATGCTATGGTTGGGTTTTACCTTAATGATCTTTAGTAGTTGCGGATGCTTGCTAGAGTTCCAATCATAAGTGCATATGATCCAAGTAGAGAAAGTATGTTAGCTTATGCCTCTCCCTCATATAAAATTACAATAATGATTACCGATCTTGTTAACGATTGCCTAGGACAATTCCGCACACCGTTCCATCATTATTCCACACTCGCTATTTGTAATATATTATAATATATTCTAACTTTATGTTAACATCACCTATTTTTATATTTTAGCTCTCCGATATCATGCAAAGCTATCCTCTTTATACCCACAATGTAGTTTTATTTCTCATTTCTAGATGAAAGCAGACGCTCGGTGTACGTATAGTTGTATCAATGGCAGATAGGACTTGAGAGAATATTGATCTTACCTTTAGCTCCTTGTGGGTTCGACAGTCCATACTTATCACTTCCATCTTTGGAAATTTCTACGATGATTCCTTGCACTTGGGGATTATCAAGAAACTAATCTTGTCTTGAATTGGGAGAAGTGCCACTTTATGGTTAATGAAGGTATTGTCTTGGGGCATAAAATCTCCGAGAGAGGTATTGAAGTTGATAAAGCTAAAGTTGATGCTATTGAAAAAATGCCATTTCCTAAAGATATCAAAGGTATAAGATGTTTCCTTGGTCATGCTAGTTTCTATAGGAGATTTATTAAAGACTCCTCTAAAATTTCTAGGCCTCTCACTAATCTCTTGCAAAAAGATGTTCCATTTGTTTTTGATGATGATTGTGTAGAAGCATTTGAAATCCTTAAGAAAGCCTTAATCTCTGCACCTATTGTTCAACCACCTGATTGGAACCTACCCTTTGAAATTATGTGTGATGCTAGTGATTATGCTGTTGGTGTTGTTCTAGGACAAAGAGTTGATAAGAAATTAAATGTTATCCATTATGCTAGTAAAACTCTAGACAGTGCTCAAAGAAATTATGCTACTGCTGAAAAAGAATTTTTAGCAGTTGTGTTTACTTGTGATAAATTTAGATCTTATATTGTTGATTCCAAAGTAACTATTCACACTGATCATGCTGCTATTAAATACCTGATGGAAAAGAAAGATGCTAAACCTAGACTCATTAGGTGGGTTCTCTTGTTACAAGAATTCGACTTACATATTATTGATAGAAAGGGAGCTATGAACCCCCTAGCAGACAACTTGTCTAGGTTAGAAAATATTCTTGATGACCCACTACCTATTGATGTTAGCTTTCCTGATGAACAATTAGCTGTTGTAAATGCTTCTCATAGTACTCCATGGTATGCAGACTATGCTAATTATATTGTTGCTAAATTTATACCATCCAGTTTTACATACCAACAAAAGAAAAAGTTTTTCTATGATTTAAGACATTACTTTTGGGATGACCCACACCTTTATAAAGAAGGAGTAGATGGTGTTATTAGACGTTGTGTACCTGAGCATGAACAGGAACGGATCCTACGAAAGTGTCAATCCGAGGCTTAAGGAGGACACCATGCTGGAGATAGAACTGCGCACAAGGTACTACAATCTGGTTTTTATTGGCCTACTATTTTCAAAGATGCTCGTAAGTTTGTCTTGTCTTGTGATGAATGTCAAAGAATTGGTAATATTAGTAAGTGTCAGGAAATGCCTATGAATTATTCACTTGTTATTGAACCATTTGATGTTTGGGGATTTGATTATATGGGACATTTTCCTTCCTCCAATGGGTATACACATATTTTGGTTGCTGTTGATTATGTTACTAAGTGGGTAGAAGCTATTCCAACTAGTAGTGCTGATCATAACACCTCCATTAAAATGCTTAAAGAAGTTATTTTCCCGAGGTTTGGAGTCCCTAGATATTTAATGACTGATGGTGGTTCACACTTTATTCATGGTGCGTTCCGTAAAATACTTGCTAAGTATGATGTTAAGCATATAATTGCATCTCCATATCATCCTCAGCCTAGTGGTCAAGTAGAATTATGTAATAGAGAAATAAAATTGATCTTGCAAAAGACTGTTAATAGATCTAGAAAGAATTGGTCTAAGTAACTTGATGATGCATTATGGGCTTATAGAACTGCTTATAAAAATCCTATGGGTATGTCTCCGTATAAAATGGTATATGGGAAAGCATGTCACTTACCTCTTGAACTAGAACATAAAGTTTATTGGGCAATTAAAGAGCTCAACTATGATTTCAAACTTGCCGGTGAGAAGAGGTTATTTGACATTAGCTCACTTGATGAATGGAGAACCCAAGCATATGAAAATGACAAATTGTTTAAAGAAAAAGTTAAAAGATGGCATGACAAAAGGATACAAAAGCGTGAATTTAATGTAGGTGACCATGTCTTGCTATACAATTCTTGTTTAAGATTTTTTGCAGGAAAACTTCTCTCTAAATGGGAAGCGCCTTGCATTATCGAGGAAGTTTATCGTTCCGGTGCCATCAAGATCGACAACGCCGAAGGCAATAACCCGAAGGTGGTGAACGGGCAAAGAATCAAACACTATATCTCAGGTACTCCAATAAATGTTGAAACCAATATTATTAATACCATAACACCGGAGGAGTACATAAGGGAAACCTACCAGAATGCTCCAGACCCCCAAAAAGGAATAGGTATGTGATACGGTAAGTAAACCGACTCCAAAACTTTCCCAAAAGCAATTTTACTCTGTTTTGGAATATTTAAAAAAATTAGGAAAATAATAAGTAGTTCGAAAAGTGCACGAGGAGGTGACAAGCCATGGGGGCACGCCCTATCCCCCTGGGCGCGCCTCCCTGGCTTGTGGCCACCTCATGTGCCTTCCGGACTCCCTTTTCTCCCAAAATACTTGTTTTGCATGGTAAAAAATCATTATATAATCTCCCGAAGGTTTTGACTACCGTACCATGGCAATATCCTCTATTCTTGTTTTGAGCTATTTCTACAATAGATTTAGAGCAAGATTTCTTTGCAAGAGTCGGTCGGGGAGAGTCGTGTCTCTCACCCGACACCGGACCCAGGAGCATACAGTGAAGGGGAACCCTTTGGGTGGTCAACGGAGGAAGAGATGGAAGCCAACCTGAAAAGAGTAGATGCTATGGAGGAGGATCAAGAAGTTACTTCTCTTCCCCAACATGATGGCTGGCGCGAGGAATTCACAAGCTCAGTCCTGCCTGATTCAGTCAAACCACCCGGTGCTAAGTTTATCTTCTATAATAACATGAAAAAGAGTGTTGCTTTTTCCCCCGCAGCCAAGATGCATCCATGGGTGGACGACGCTCTAACTGTCACAGGCAAACTCCGCAAGGAAAATATGTACCTCATGTAGCAAAATCAAAAGCTTGAATAGGAGAATCACATTCTGAAAGGCATTATTGCCAAGAACATTGCACCATCACCTCCGAAGAAGGAGACTTGAGTACATGGGTATGGGCACTCCCATTGGCTTGTGCCAAGCTTGGGGGAGGTGCCCCGGTATCATATCACCATCAAATCTTTACCTTTATCATTTTTCTTAGTTCGATCCTTTTGGTTATATCCTGGTTTAGTAGAATAAAAGTTTTTAGTATGATCTAGTTTCGAGTTTTGCTTTGTGTTCCCTCTATGTAATCGAGTCCGAGAGCTATATAATAAAGATTAGTTTTGAGTTGAGGGCTTTGCTTTCTTGCTATAATATTGAGAAAAAAATAGAGATAAAAGAAATAAAAAGATTATATAGAAAGTGATGACCTCACATATAAGAAGTATGTCGCATGAAATTTGTTGAGGTTTGACAAACATAGTTTTGGTCATTGTTGCAATTAATAGGAAATAATAAAGAAAGAGAGGTCTCACATATAAATACACTATCCTGGACATCTTTTGTGATTGTGAGCACTCATTAAAATGTTATATGCTAAAAGGTTGATGTTGGACAAGGAAGACAACATAATGGGTTATGTTTTCTTAAATCCGAATAGAAGTTATATTGTTATGGATCCTTCAACATGTTGAGCTTGCTCCTCATCCTATGCTAGCCAAATCTTCTGCACCAAGTAGAGATACTACTTGTGCATCCAAAATCCCTTAACCCAGTTTTGCCATGAGAGTCCACCATACCTACCTATGGATTGAGTAAGATCCTTAAAGTAAGTTGTCATCGGTACAAGCAATAAAAATTGCTCTCTAAATATGTATGATCTTTTAGTGTGAGGAAAATAAGCTTTATACGAACTTGTGATATGGAAGAAATAAAAGCGACGGACTGCATAATAAAGTTCTTTATCAGAAGCGGCAATATAAAGTGACGATCTTTTGCATTAAGATTTTGTGCATCCAACCATAAAAGTGCATGACAACCTCTGCTTCCCTCTGCGAAGGGCCTATCTTTTATTTTACTTTCTACCTTTATACAAGAGTCATGGTGATCTTCACCCTTCTTTTTATAAGTATCACGTGAGTGTTAGCAATTTTGAAAGATTAAATGATGATTGAGTATGTGAACTTGCTAAATAAAATCTCTTACAATTGACTCTTTCTAATGTTATGATAAATTGCAATTGTTCCAATGACCAAGATCATAGTTTGTTGGTTTTCAATAAAGTTTTTGATGCATACTTTACCTTGTGAATGAATTGTTACTTTAGCATAAGAAATTATATGACAATATATGTTGTTGTTTTAAAGATGATCATGATGCCCTCATGTCCGTATTTTATTTTATCGACACCTCTATCTCTAAACATGTGGACATGATTATCGATTTCGGCTTTCGCTTGAGGACAAGCAAGGTCTAATATTGGGGGAGTTGATACGTCCATTTTGCATCATGCTTTTATATTGATATTTATTGCATTATGGGCTGTTATTTCACATTATGGTACAATACTTATGCCTTTTCTCTCTTATTTTACAAGGTTTACACAAAGAGGGAGAATGCCGATAGCTGGAATTCTGGACCGGAAAGGAGCAAATCTGAGATACCTATTCTGCACAACTCCAAAAGTCCTGAAATTTTACGGAGAATTATTTTGGAATATATAAAAAATATTGGGTGAAGAAACTACCGGAGGGGACCCACCAGGTGGCCACAAGCCTGGGGGCGTGCCCTACCTGCCAGGGCGCGCTAGGGTGCGCCCCCAGGGCTTGTGGGCCTCCTGGACATCGTCTGGTGCCCCTCTTCTACTATATGAAAGGTTTTGACCTAAAAAAATAAGAAGGAAGCTTTCTGGATGAAGCGCCGCCGTCTCGAGGCGAACCTTGGGCAGGAGCAATCTAGGGCTCCGGCAGATTCATTCTGCCGGGGAAACTTCCCTCCCGAAGGGGGAAATCAAAGCCATCGTCATCACCAACGATCCTCTCATCAAGGGAGGGTCAATCTTCCTCAACATCTTCACCAGCACCATCTCCTCTCAAACCCTAGTTCATTTCTTGTATTCAATCTTTGTCTCAAAACCTCAAATTGGTACCTGTGGGTTGCTAGTAGTGTTGATTACTCTCCGTAGTTGATGCTAGTTGGTTTATTTGGTGGAAGATCATATGTTCAGATCCTTAATGATATTCAATACCCCTCTGATCTTGAACATCAACATGCTTTATGAGTAGTTACTTTTGTTCCTGAGGACATGGGAGAAGTCTTGTTATAAGTAATCATGTGAATTTGGTATTCGTTCGATATTTTGATGAGATGTATGTTGTCTTTCCTCTAGTGGTGTTATGGGAACGTCGACTACATGACACTTCACCATGATTTGGGCCTAGGGGAAGGCATTGGGAAGTAATAAGTAGATGATGAGTTGCTAGAGTGACAAAATCTTAAACCCTAGTTTATGCGTTGCTTCGTAAGGGACTGATTTGGATCCACATGTTTCATGCTATGGTTAGATTTATCTTAATTCTCCTTTCATAGTTGGGGATGCTTGCGAGATGGGTTAATCATAAGTGGGAGGCTTGTCCAAGTAAGGACAGCACCCAAGCACCGGTCCACCCACATATCAAATTATCAAAGTAACGAACGTGAATCATATGAGCATGATGAAAACTAACTTGACAATAATTCCCATGTGTCCTCGGGAGGGCTTTGCTTTATATAAGAGTTCGTCTAGGCTTACCCTTTGCTACAAAAAGGATTGGGCCACCTTGCTGCACCTTGTTACACTTGTTACCTGTTACCTGTTACGAATTATCTTATCACAAAACTATCTGTTACCGATAATTTCAGTGCTTGCAGAAAATACCTTGCCGAAAACCGCTTGTCATTTCCTTCTGCTCCTCGTTGGTTTCGACACTCTTACTTATCAAAAGGACTACGATTGATCCCCTATACCTGTGGGTCATCATGAAGCTTGCTAGTTCCATTCCAAGAACATTCAGCAACCCGCTCAAGCCCTTCAAACAATCCTTTATCCTGGCCTTTCGCGGTTTGGGGGCTCGACATCTTGGGCCCCTTTCCCCGTGCCACAGGGAGCTTTGAATTCTTGTACGTTGTAATCGACAAGTTTACAAAGTGGCCTGAGGTGGAGCCAGTGAGGAAGGTGACTGCGCAATCAGCTATCAAGTTCTTCAAAGGATTGGTGTGCCGTTTTGGGGTGCCCAACAGAGTGATCACCGACAATGGCACAATTCACAAGCCGCGCCTTCATGCAGTACATCCAATGTTTTGGAAGCAAGGTTTCTTTCGCTTCTGTTGCCCACCCCAGGAGCAACGGACAAGCCGAAAGGATGAACGCTGAAGTGCTGCGAGGGCTCAAGACAAGACCTTTCGATAAGTTGTGGAAATGCGGCAAGCACTGGGTTGATAAGTTGCCGGTGGTTCTTTGGTCAATCAGAACGACACCAAATCGAGCTACTGGCCAGACTACCTTCTCCCTGGTATATGGTGTAGAAGCAGTGCTCCCCACGGAACTCATATACGGGTTACCTCGAGTACTTGCCTACGATGAAGTAGCGCAGGAGCAGCTGCGGTATGACGATGTCGCGCTCCTCAAGGAAGATTGTCTCCGGGTAGTTGTACGTGCTGCACGATACCAGCAAGCCCTGCGCCGCTATCATAGCCGCAGGGTTCACGCCCAGAGCCTTGAGGAAGGTGACCTTGTCCTTAGGCGTGTTCAGTCCGCCAAGGGTGCAAACAAGTTGACAACAAAGTGGGAAGGCCCTTACCGGGTAGTACGTGTCACCAGACCTAGCGCAGTCCGTCTGGAGACCGAAGATGGCATACCTATGCAAAACTCATGGAATATTGAGCATCTTTGCAAGTTCTACCCGTAAGGCACGGTTGCCGGGCCTTACCTCGGCAACCTGTTTTGTACAAGCATAGTCCCCAGGACTTGTAATCCTTTGTACAAAGCCAGTCACGGACCCTGGGCATAGTTGAATAAAACAAAGCACTCTTTCTTACAAAACTTGCATGCATGCACTCATATTTGCTTAAGTATGATCTTATCATGATTATGATAGTTCTTAAGATAACTGACATACAGTAAAGAGCCATGTGTTATCCTCTTTTACTCCTTTTTTGATGACAACAGAAAAGTTTCATCACGATAGTTCCCGGGAAGGAGGATGAATGCAAGGCCGTGCGCTGATCCCTGACAACCTTTCCTTATCTGAAACGATAAGAAGGACAGCAAAAAAAAGATGAGTACCCTTCGTTACATTCCATCATTCCATGCTGTACTTTAGTATGAGGGACTTGTACGTAAGGAAACCTAGTCGCCTCAGCCATTCATGCTCCTATTCTTGACTCGAGTCCACTCGACAAGTTTTAGTTGTAGCTACGTATGGGGGGAGGTTGGTAAGGGGTTGGCCTTCGTTCACGCTCACTAACCCATTTTTGAGTTCATCAAACATGGTTTTTTGTAGCAGCGGCACCAAAGGCCGACAAAGATGTCTTGCTGGAAAATTTTGTTTATTAAGGAGTATTGAAGGCCCGTCCTTCAGTATGTTTAAGTACATACACAAACATACGACAAGCTCTTTTTCCAAATTTACGTGAACAAACAAGTACAAATCATACAAGTACTAGCATGGGCGAAGGATTACATAATTTTGATTAAATTTTGGCAAGTGCCTACATCTTTTGATATGAAAAAAGTTAAGTGCCCCATAATGCCTTTCTTGTCCCTCTCCTCCTAGGAGTTACATTGAGAAGGAAAGAGGGCAAAAGGAGCGCCTGGGTAGAAGCCTAGCCTAACCCCATCAGGACCAACGGGACGCAGCCTGACAAGATTGGGAGGGCGCCTCCCCGACAAGGAAGAAGAGGCCAGGGACGAAGAGAGCGGCTAGGTGATGCCCTGGTCACCCCCACCAGGACCAGAGGAATGTGGCAAGGCGGGAACACCGGCAGGGAAGACGAAGCCGGAGACCACGAGGAAGCCTGTCGGGGTCCAGCTGGAGGTGGCGGTGATGTCCCAGCCTAGCACCCCCGGCAAATCGCTCTGCCGGGGTCCAGCTACAGATGGTGGTGCTGTCGGCGCCTAGCTGACATTGACGATGCGTCCGACGCTTAGCCGGAGTCCGAGTCGTCGTCTTCATCCTTGACGACCGGGGACTCGTTGTCGCCGTGTTCACCGTCGGTGTCCTCTTTGTCATTGTCGCTTGAGGAAGAGCTTTCGTCATCGCTCGAGCTTTCTGGGCAGCACCCTAAGCGAGCACCTGAATGCCCGAAGACCTTGATGAAGAGCAGATCAGCCTCCACCAACTTGAAGTGGAGGATGTGCCCTTCCGCCAGATAGTGGGCACGGGCGAAGGTTTTCCAACCACGCCTAAGGAACATGACGTGCGGTGCGGGAAACTCGACGTCCGCTCACACCGCGCCATTGTAGCAACCGCTCATGCGCAACCCCAGCCTAAGTGGCTGCTAGACCTCCATCACCATGGTGAAGGGGCGAGGCAGCCGCAGACGACTGCGGGGAGGATAGCGCAGCTTGACGATAAACTCCAACGCGATGTCCCCCATATGGCCTTCTATCGGTGTTGGTCCGGCTGGCAAAGGAGCGGCGGGTGCACCGCCTCGTCCGCCCCGGCCACGGGCGCTGCGTCGACCATGACCATGCCCCATGGCTTCACCTTGCACACTAGACTTTGCCCCTGCGGCTGCAGTGGAAGCAGGAGCAAGATGCTGAGAAGAAGCCCTCATCGCTACCGCCGGAGCACAGGCTCGGCCCCTTCCCCTCGGCATGGTGGAAACGGAAGCAAGAAGAAAAGAAGAAGGAGGAGATGGATGAGCATCGCCACCCCCTCGCATCTCCCTTTATAGCGGAGCGGAGGGGGAGGCGGGCTCTCCTCCACTCTGGGGCAACCGTCCCACTACTCCAATCCAACCCTCTGTGCCCCTAATGGCGTCCTGATCCTTTGACCGCCCCACTCCTCTAATCTGGGGTGCTGTGCATTCAGCCAACGACACACATTCCCTGCCCTGTGCGTCCACCACCAACCTCGCGCCATGCATGCGGTGCGCGTGGCGGAAACGACAGGCGTAGTGGGTGAGGTAAAGGTAAAATTACAGTTACCCCCGGTTCATGCACAGACGTCTTGAATGGACTCCCGTGGATGTGGGCGCCCCTAGTTTCCAACACAAACAGGGCATGATGTTTGAACATTGAAGACACCGTGGGAGACTTGAAGGCAAAACCAAGCCCGAATTAATGAAGAAGCAAAGAAGATCTCAAAACAAGCATCAACCCCGGTAAGGTTAGTATGTATGCCTGTGCAGTTGTTTGGGCCTACCCCAACGATGCCCGACGACACGTATGGACCAGGCCCGGGGGCTCCTGTCTGTGCAACAAACATTTGTGTTTGCCGCTCGGACTTGTGCACAGGCATGCTAACAATCATACACCAATTACCTGAACATGACACAAGATAAGCCAGAGAAACTGCTCTTCGTGAGATCAAGGAGAGCATTAAGAAGATCAAGTCAACTAGGGAACACCTCGAGAAGGCCTCCCTTGACGGGTCGGAGAGCCAGGCCGGGTCGAGTCCACCTTTGAGGGCCAAGTACAGAGCGCCCCGGCAAGGATTCTAGGGCCCGCCAAGACTCCAAGGCATGAGGCCGGCAGGCTTCGTGCCGGCAGGCCTTCGCCAAGATGCCACCGCTCCACTTCATCGCACACAAGTCATTAATCGATGCGGTGTCGAGCTCTCAAGTGGCTAGGTGGATCTTGTTTGGTACATGGCAACCTGCTGGAGAAGAGATTAGCTTTATTGACACCCGTCCAGATGGCGTGTCACGCTAATAAGGAGAGGATGGATAAGTGGCGCGGCAGGCTTGCCGGGCTTCAACATCAGCATGACACCTAGCAGTGCATTTAATGCACTTTGTCCTAACTGCCAGAGTTAGGTATGATAGCACTATTAGCTATCTAATCATACTAAAATGACTGTTTTGCCACTGTGGTTGCCCTTAACCTATAAAAGGAGGCCCGAGGCAACCTAGCAAGGGGTTCGAGACCTTGATCCCCTAACACTTGTACGCGCGTAGCTGCTCCCCCAAGGCGCACTTGCCGGGCTTGAGCACTCTGCACCTTCGTGTTCCTCCAAATCAATCCACCACAGCAGGATTAGGGTTTTACGCTTCAAAGCGGCCTGAACCTGGGTAAAAGAGAGTTGTCCACCATCGCGCTGCCCTACTGTTTCTGCTCTTTGTGCGATGTGACCGTCCCCTTGCCGAACCACAAAGGGGCAGCCCTGCCCCATAGGTGACCGTGCTTCCACGCTGAGAAAATGATATATAATTGCTTATAAGTGTTTATAAAACATCCAAGATTGATACTATAATAGCATGGAACAATCAAAAATTATAGATATGTTGGAGACGTATCAGGCATCCCCAAGCTTAATTCCTGCTTGCCCTCGAGTAGGTAAATGATAAACACAGAATTTTTGATGTGGAATGCTACCTATCATATTCATCATATAATCTTTTCTTTTGTGGCATGGACATTTGGACTTGAATGATTCAAAGGAATAGTCTATAGTTTGACATGAAGACATAAATACTCGAGCATACCAACAGGCAATCATGTCTTTCAAAATATCAATGCTAAAGAAAGTTATCCCTAGCCCATTATGCTCAATCATTGATCCATTCATGAAACATAGTCAATATTAGCTACACCCAATGCAAAAGTATGACAATAGTGTTCTCTAGTTGGTGCTTTGTAAGTGAAGATGGAGACTCAAAATAAAAATAAAAATTGCATAAAAGTAAATAGATAGGCCCTTCGTAGAGGGAAGCAGAGATTTGCAGAGGTGCCAGAGTTGTAACTAGTTTCTGGTGTTTATAGGATGTGTTGGGGGTCGTACTTAGCGCTGACCGGAGGGGTAGGCTTTGTTCTGGTAGGCAATGTGGCCGGGTGTACCAAGCGTAGTATGATCCAACGAGGTGGACTTGGGAACCTTGTACACATCATTTGAGGTCGTAATGGAAAATTCGGTCGGACTTCCATTGCGGATTAGTTCTCAAATAGGAGATAAACCTGAACTAGAGTCTTGTGTGGTTTGTCAGGTTGTGGCCGACACCCTCGTTAGGCCTCCGCTTGAAGGTTGCCGAGATACATGACGTGTATATGGTGGTAAGTGGTGAGAGCGTGTGTGAAGAAGTACACCCCTGCAAGGTAATGATCTATTCGAATAGCCATGTCCTCGGATATGGACTACTTGGAGACTTATATGGTTCATAGACAACTTTAAGTCGATACCCTAAAATGCGCAAGATAAATGTGAGTGCTATGGATGGCCTTCTCGTAGGGAGACGGTGATGAGGACATCAATACCATTGTTACACCCACAGCCCCTGCTGCTATACATACTGGACAAATTACTAGAGCTCGCGCACGCCAATTGAATTACCAGGTACTTTCGTCTCTTGGTAACAATTCTAATGTTCATGAGAATATGATGCTGCCTAAATTGGATACATTTGTGTTGATTACTAATGAAGGGCCTAGCATGGACAAGAGGGATGAATGCTAGAGCAGGATCAAGCATGGAGATGAAGGCACGCGCGAAGGGAACCAGAACAGCGTTTCTAGTGCAGATTTCAGCACTTTGAAGCCTCCTTGATGACATACAAGGATATGGAAAAAATATATAAGATGCCCTTTCTTTAATTTCGTCCATAGCTTAATATAGGTGTTGCGCCACCTTATTTTTGGGCCAGGCCCATGTAATTTCGAAATACTACTTATAGGCTATTTTTTTAGAGTCCGTATTGTAGTTGAAACGACTCAGGAGGTGTTTTAATCCCACCTTGCCAACGGGGGATGAAATCCCCTCTCTTTCCCCCTACAAATACAGCCCTTAAGGCACCGTTTAGAGTTTGGGTTTTGTTTAGATTAAAAGTTCGCCATAGTTGTAACTTCGCGTACTTTGTTTGTGTTCAACGACCAGACAAAGACGTCACAGAACCCCACCTTCATTAATAAAGCTTTCCTCTTATATTCAAAATATCCAGATTGCAATTTCAGTTTCTTGCTTGTTGTTTGTTTGCGTGCAGGAAACAGACCCTTGTGGGCAGGTTGATCGTGCTCCTGCATGGTCAATAACCTCTTGGAGTTGGTTTAGCGATTGCTAAGGCACGACGTCCTCGCATGTTCGTAGTTGAATCGTCAAAGTCTACTTCACCAAAAATGATAGCCACCATCTCATCAAAAGATGGGACACCTTTGCCACTATCAAGTGGTATTAGATTTCCAGGTTGCTCGGTGAGATTTTCCAGTTTTTCGTAGTTTAGATCGCATCTGTTATTCATACCTACAGTCCATGAAAATGCCACAAAAAAATTAGGGTTAGTTCATCATATCCAAACCAATCTGAGCCATTGCATAATCTTTTCTGTGTTTGCTTTGTTGAATTTGCGGTTGCATCATTGTGTCAAGTTACTGGTCTTAGCATCTAGTCCTTTAGAGTTTCGAGTTATGTTCACAGGTTGTCACGCCACTGCCGCACCATCTTCATCGCTACTGCCATATACCACCACCGCATCATCTTCATCTCTGCTGCCATATACCACCACCGCACCAACTTCATCGCCGCTGCCATATACCACCACCACATATCCGCCGCCAATCCGAGTCCATATACGCCACCAAATATATGCCGCCATCACGCCAATCCGAGTCCACCTCCAACATATATCCACCACCAATACAAGTTCCACAAGATACATATCCACCACAAGTCCGAATTCCACCAGATTCATCTCCGCCACCAATCCTAGTCCTAGTCCAGTATTTGCTTCTTTGCTATTGATTTCCATATCACGCCATACTACGTGTCGTGACCAAGTTGGACTCCCTATCTTCCGTGCCACCCGTACAAGAAAAATATTTCCAAACTAAAAAAACTAAGTCTGGGAAATTCTAGCTAGGCAGTTTTTAGACCATTTGTAGACTTTCTCGAAAAAAATGTTGCGGAGCAAAAAAATAGCAAAAAAAAGAGCAAAAAAATTCAGAGTGTGCTCCACCCTTGTTTACGTGCAGCGTCCTGATTTTGTTATTATTCTAGGCTCGTGTCTCTAGCACAGTCTAGCCTAGGACTAGCACACTACCGTCGTTGAGCGTTTATTCAACTTTGCATCTCTGAATTGATTATTGCTGACCTTTTTGCTACCATATTATAAGCCATCCCAGCTCCACACATATCTACATAGTACGTTTGACTCCTCCTGGTAATCGCTCTATTCAAGCTTTGAGGTGTTTTGACTACAATGGTCGCCGATCGCCACCTGCTGCTTGGTAAGAACTATTAAGAATTTGAGATTCGCTTAACGGATTTGTGACTCTCCACAACACCACCACCACTACTTCCTAGCAGTCTGTAGGACCATATTCTTGTGTGTTTCTATTGTTGTTAACCATGACAGGATCACAAGCCGGCGAGAGTAACTGGGAGAACATGACGAACAAGGCGTTACATGATAAATTTCAGCAAATGTTGGGTGAACAGGTGCAAGACGTGATGAGCAGCTTTGGCAAGGCACTAGAGAGGGTAGATGACATTGAGAAGACAATTGACACCAAGTTGGATGCCAAGTTCGCTGAAGTGCTCGCGCGTCTACCAACACATGTTGCCTCCGCTGCACCGTTGCAATAACAACAACAACAACAACAACAACAACAACAACAACAACAACAACAACAACAACACGTCGCGATCCACTACTCCACCGAGTGAAGCGTGTTCCTCTTGAGGAAGGCCAAAATATCTGGTGCCGCTGCGACTGCTCTTCTTGCTTTCTGTGGCTCCTTCTGCTATTGCCGAGGAGGAGGATGATGATTATGAGGGTGACTATGAGGATTGGAACTACGTGCAACCACCAGCACCACCACCACCAGGTCATCCACATGCACATAATCTCAATGGCAGGGCTGCACCACCTCCTCAGGTACGAGATCATGACGATCTTCCTAAAATAAAATTGAATATTCCACAATCCGAGGGTAGATATGTTCCTGATATATATCTTACTTGGGAGTTAGAAACTGAACAACGTTTTACATGTTTACAATATCCTGAGGAGAGATGTGTTACTGCTGTTGTTTGTTCATTAACTAGTTTTGCTTGTGTGTGGTGGTCTGAACATTGTAGATTATATCAGGATAATATCCCAACTACTTGGGCTGCTTTGAAAATTGCTATGCGTACTCATTGGGTTCCACCATATTATCAACGTGAATTACTTCAAAAATTGCAACGCTTAAGACAGGGAAAAAATTATGTAGAGAATATTATCAGGAATTACAAACTGGCATGATAAGATGTGGTATTATTGAGGATAATGAAGCTATGCTTGCATGTTTTATGGCTGGATTATATAGAGAGATTCAGACCATTTTAGAGTATAAGGAGTATAGTAACATCACTTGTTTATTCCATCTTGCTTGCAAAGCTGAAGGTGAAGTGTAGGATCGACAAGCGTTGGTGCGAACTAATTTTTCTGCAGGACGATCTTCATCATGGACACCACGTACATCTTCTACTTCCACACATCCTGCTGCAGCACCGCCTACTTCATCCACCAACTCTAACTGAGATACAAGAAAACAGGCACTACCACCACCATCCGCTAAGAGCACACCTTCTGGTCCCGCACAGAGCTCTTCTTCATCCATGGCATCATCTGGGCAAACACATGAAGTTATATGCCGTCGTCGCAAGGGTAGAGGTCACTATACGAGCAAATGTCCATCTCCGCTTGTGATGATTGTTACTGAGGATGGTGGGTATGAGTCCGCTAGTGACTATGATGAGGAGAATTTGGCTCTTATTGCTGGTGAAGAGGAGGGTGGACATGATTCTTAACAAGAGACGCAATACATGGCTGCTGAAGACGCTGATAGGTATGAAAGTTTAGTTACTCAACATGTTTTGAGTGTGCAGGTAACACAAGCCAGGAAAAATCAGAGAAACCATTTGTTCCATCCAAAGGGAGTTGTGAAGGAACGTTTTGTCGGTGTCATCGTTGATGGATGGAGTTGCAATAACTTGGCTAGCATGGAGATGGTGGAGAAGCTGTCTCTCACCACCAGACCACATCCTCATCCTTACTACATACAATGGTTCAACAATAGCGACAAGGTTAAGGTAACATGTACTGTTTGTGTGCATTTTAGTATCACTACATATGTTGATTATGTTTATTGTGATGTAGTACCCATGCAAGAATGCTCCTTTTACTTGGTAGGCCATGGCAATTCGATTAAAAATTGGTACGCCATGGTAGAAACAATCAGTATACTCTTGTTCATAAGGATAAACATATTACTTTGCTTCCTATGTCTCCTAAACACATTTTGAAAGATGATCTTACTAGAGCTAGTAAAGCAAAACAGGAGTGAAAATCATATTGTGGCAAAAGAATTTGAGCAACAAATGAAGCCTAATAACAAACCATCATCTCATGTTACCTCTGAAATTAAATTGAAAAGTGGATGTTTACTTGCCACCAAATCTGATATTGATGATCTAGATTTCAGCAAATCTGTTTGCTATGCTTTTGTGTGCAAAGAGGCATTATTTTCATTCGAGGACGTGCCTTCCTCTCTGCCTCCTGCTGCCACTAACATTTTGCGGGAGTTCACTGACGTCTTTCCACAAGACGTGCCACCGAGATTACCACCTATTCGAGGGATTGAGCATCAGATTGACTTAATTTCCGGTGCATCACTGCCCAACCATGGACCATACCATACCAATCCAGAGGAGACGAAGGAGATTATGCATCAAGTACAAGAGCTGCTCGACAAAGGTTATATACGTGAATCCCTTAGTCCTTGTGTTGTTCCTATTATTCTAGTACCAAAAAAGGATGGTACATCGCGTATGTGTGTTGATTGTAGATCCATTAATAATATTACTATTCGTTATCGTCATCCTATTCCGAGGTTAGATGATATGCTTGATGAATTAAGTGGATCTACAATATTCTCTAAAGTTAATTTGCGTAGTGGATACCATCAAATTCGTATGAAATTGGGAGATGAATGGAAAATAACATTTAAAACTAAGTTTGGCTTATATGAGTGGTTAGTCATGCCTTTTGGGTTAACTAATGCACCTAGTACTTTCATGATATTAATGAATGAAGTTTTATGTGCTTTCATTGGATGATTTGTGGTAGCTTACTTTGATGATATACTGATTTATGGCAGATCTTTGGAGGAGCATTTGGAACATTTACGTGTTGTTTTTATTGCTCTATGTGATGCACATTTGTTTGGTAACCTTGGGAAGTGCACCTTTTGCATCGATCGAGTATCTTTTCTTGGCTATGTTGTTACTCCATGGGGAATTGAAGTTGATAAAGCAAAGATTGAAGCTATTGAGAGTTGGCCACAGCCCAAAACGGTCACACTAGTGAGGAGTTTTCTGGGACTTGTTGGTTTCTGTAGGCATTTTGTGAGAGATTTTAACAACATTGCTGCACCTCTCAATGAGCTTACAAAGAAGGATGTGCCTTTTGTTTGGGGTACCGCACAGGAAGAAGCATTCACGATATTGAAAGATAAGTTGACACATGCTCCATTACTCCAACTTCCTGATTTTAATAAGACCTTTGAGCTTGAATGTGATGCTAGTGGAATTGGATTAGGAGGTGTGTTATCACAAGATGGTAAACCTGTTGCATACTTTTCTGAAAAATTGAGTGGGCCTAGTCTGAGTTATTCTACTTATGATAAGGAATTATATGCTCTTGTTCGTACTTTGGAATTATGGCAACATTATTTATGGCCCAAAGAATTTGTTATACATTCTAATCATGAATCTTTGAAGCACATTAAAAGTCAAGCAAAACTGAACTGTAGACATGCTAAATGGGTTGAATTCATTGAGACTTTCCCTTATGTCATTAAACACAAGTAGGGTAAAGAAAATGTTGTTGCTGATGCATTGTCTCATCACTATACTATGCTTTCACAACTTGACTTTAAAATATTTGGTTTGGAGACCATCAAAGATCAATATGTGCATAATGCGGATTTTAGAGATGTAATGCAGAATTGTAAAGAAGGAAGAACATGGAACAAGTTCATCATTAATGATGGATTTGTGATTGGTGCTAACATGCTATGCATTCTAGCCAGCTTGGTTCATCTTGTGTTGTTGTAGGAGGCGCACGCAGGAGAATTAATGGGACACTTTGGTGTGAAGAAGACGGAGGACATACTTGCTACACATTTCTTTTGGCCAAAGATGAGACATCATGTTGAGCGTTTTGTTGCTCACTACACTACATGTCAAAAAGCTAAGTCACCACTCAATCCTCATGGTTTATATATGCCTTTGCCTGTACCTAGTGTTCCATGGGAGGATATATCTATGGACTTTGTTTTAGGTTTACCTCGAACAAAGAAGGTTAGGGATAGCATATTTGTTGTCGTGGATAGATCCTCGAAAATGGCACACTTTATACCATGTCATAAAAACGATGATGCTGCTAATGTTGCTGATTTGTTCTTTTGTGAAATTATTCGCTTGCATGGTGTGCCAAATACAATTGTTTCAAATCGTGATACTAAATTTCTTAGCCACTTTTGGAGATGTTTATGGGCTAAGTTGGGGACTATACTGCTTTTTACTACTACATGTCATCCCCAAACTGATGGACAAACTGAAGTAGTCAATAGAACATTGTCTACTATGCTTAGGTCTATTTTGAAGAATAACCTTAAAATGTGGGAAGAATGCTTGCCTCATATTGAATTTGCTTATAATCGTTCGCTGCATTCTACTACTAAGATGTGCCCTTTTGAGATTGTGTATGGTCTCCTACCTCGTGCACCCATTGATTTGTTGCCTCATCCATCTTCGGAGAAGGTTAAATTTCATGCTAAACAACATGCAAATTGATCATAAAAATGCATGGGTTAACTAAGGAGAACATTGAGCGTATGAATGATAAATATAAACTTCCTGGAGATAAGGGTAGAAAACATGTTGTCTTTGCACATGGAGATCTTGTTTGGTTCCATTTGCGTAAGGATAGGTCTCCCGATTTGTGCAAATCAAAGCTAATGCCATGTACTGATGGTCCTTTTAAGGTGTTAGAGAAAAGAAATGATAATGCATATAAACTTGAGCTGCCTGCAGATAATGGGGTTAGTCCCACTTTTAACATTTGCAGATTTGAAGCCTTATTTGGGTGAGGAAGATGAGCTTCCGTCGAGGACGACTTCATTTCAAGAAGGGACGGATGATGAGGACATCAATACCATTGTTACACCCACAGCCCATGCTGCTACACATACTAGACCAATTACTAGAGCTTGCGCACGCAAATTGAATTACCATGTACTTTCGTTTCTTGGTAACAATTCTAATGTTCATGAGAATATGATGCTACCTAAATTGGATACATTTGTGTTGATTACTAATGGAGGGCCTAGCATGGACAAGAGGGATGAACACTAGAGTAGGATCAAGCATGGAGATGAAGGCGCGCGCGAAGGGAACCAGAACGGCGTTTCTAGTGCAGATTCCAGCACTTTGAAGCCTTCTTAATGACATACAAGGACATGGACGAAATATACAAGATGCCCTTTCATAAATTTCATCCATAACTTATTTTAGGTGCTGCGCCACCTTATTATCGGGCCAGGCCCATGTAATTTCGAAATATTTAAGTATAGGCTGTTTTTAGAGTCCGTATGTGTGGGGAAACAAAGTTAGGGTTGATTTTGGACCTCTCCTCCAAGGGGTCACGAAATTCCCTCCTACTCCTCCATATATACAGCCCTTAGGGCATCGTTTAGACTTTGGGTTTTGTTTAGATTAAAAGTTCGCCATAGCTGCCACTTCCCGTACTTCGTTTGTGTTCAACGACCAGACCAAGACGTCACAGAACCCTAATTGATCAATAAAGCTTTCCTCTTTTATTCGCAATATACAGATTGCAATTTTAGTTTCTTAATTGTTCTTTGTTTGCTTGCAGGAAATAGAGCTTCATGGTCAGGTTGATCGTGCTTCGGCGTGGTCAATAACCTCTCAGAGTTGGTTTAGAGATTGCTAAGGCGCGACGTCCTCGCACGTTTGTAGTCGGATCGTCAAAGTCTACTCCACCAAAAACGATTGTCACCATCTCATCGAACGATGGGACACCTTTGCCTCTATCAATCCTTACAAGGAAATGTCACACGGTGTTTACTATAGTGCTTGTAGCTTGCTACGACTTGTTTACACTCGCTAATGACCGACGCATGCATTGCTGGGTTACCTATGTCTGTCCCTGTACATTTGTTCCATCTTGTTCTATAACTAATCATGTCGACCCGGGTTCTCTCTCATATGGATGATGGCGGCATAATCATATACGTGAGACAAAAGGCGCAAACGGTCTCGGCCAAGGTAAGGTGGCAGCCGTGGGTTACCGTGTGTGAGGCCGCAAAGTAATATGATGTGTTACCTGCTAGATCTGTGTGATCTAGGATCGAGCTTCTGACACCCCAGGGCGGCGAGGTTGACCGATGTGTTGATGTCGACCTGGCCTGCCTTGTCAGTCACAAACCTGAAGGAGCCAAAGGTTAGGCTCTCACCCAACGATAGATCGCCAGAGGTTGAAAAAGATTCGATCCATGAACGGTCTCCAGCCGGCGCCGCCCATGCCTGGCGCGCTAACTAACAGAGCGAATTCCCATCAAATCCCTCGGTAGGGGTCCAAGCGCAGCTGGATGTCATGAATCGGAGGTCACACGAGGGGTTTATCTAGGGTCGGGCCTCCGGAGATTAATACCCTACATCCTTCTGGTTTTGGTTATTCATAATGGAGGGATACCTCGTGCGAGGGGTTACAATGGTCTATGATATTGCTACCAAGAGTTTTCCTATCTGGGGATAGATGATTAAGAGGAACCCTAGACCTCCCTTTATATAGACAGGAGAGGCCTGGGGTTTACAAGCTGGATGTGATCTGGGGCGCCGCCGCCCTCTAGTCTTGGGCGTTAAGAAGGTCGTCTGGCCTCATAGGGTGAGCCATGTCATGGGCCTATTAGCCCCCCCTTGTAGTTGACGAGGTTGGCCTCCTTGGCATTAGCCACCCCCGATAGAGGACCCCGTCAATACCTATGTATGCACATGAGAGGAGTGTCAAGTAGTATACATACTCGAAGGGGTCAAGTGAACACGTGTAAAGGAGATGATTCACCTTTATGTATGTGAAGTATATCCCACACATGTCACTTGCCAAATGGACTCTTGACATGGTGATACCTGTAGGATGCCCCGCATTACTCTTGCTTCACTTAAATCTTTTTGAGAGTTGAATAGGAAGTGGTAATTTGCTTCAATTATATGCTTGGTCCAAAAATGAAAGGTATATAAAGGTGGTACAATAAATACTAGCATGGACTTGTTGATAATTGAATATGATAAGTTTGATTCCTTGCAATAGTTTTGTGATATTAAGGTAGTAATATGTTAGTGTTTTAGTAAATAATTAAAGCTAAGCATGAATGTTGGTGTTAAGGTTTGTGAGTCTTTATGCATGAAAGTGGTGGCCACTGGCATTAGCGAGGAAGTCGAAGTGTGATTTATCCTTGATTGAATAAACCTTCCACTACTGCAGGATGGTCCAAATGCGACACTACGATCAAAGACCCTTCGACGAAACTCTGTGCGATGCATTAATCGCAAATGGTGATGTAAAAACCCGTAAAAAATGATACAAAACGTTTGTGATGGTGGAGACATCAAACACAATTCATATTATAGTTCTGTGTGCGATGCGTGGCATACGGTTCACTCGAATGAACCATTTGGATGAGCCAGAACAACAAAAACGGGTAGTCAGATGAAGGTGTGTGCTATATACGGCATACAGTTCACTCGGATGAACTGTTTGTGATTAGGCAACACAACAGAAATGGGTTCCCAGATGAAGGTGTGTTCGATATACGCATACAGTTCACTCGGATGAATTGTCTGTGATTAGGCAACACAACAGAAATGGTCAACCAGATCAAGGTGTGTGCGATAGAGGGCATACAGTTCACTCGGATGAACTGTTTGCATTTAGCCAAGAGAACATAAACATTTTGTGTAAACAAGGTGTGTGTGATACGCGGCAAACAAGTCCGTAATCAGAAATGTGTGCGAAGACCGATAATAACACAGACGATTGCTGCTAATACGCTGTGTGTGTTGTGGCCAAACGCTTGCTGGTATACAGTTGTTAGTGATTGATGAAATCATCACCGAAGGGTTCCCTAGTTTAGCCCGTGTGCGATGTGATATGCTCTATCTACAGAAGAACAACATATATACTTATAACAGGACATGATTGCATAACCAATTTAAACATCCAATTATGTTATATCACAAATACCATAAATATTGCAAGGTTCAAATTCCAGCAATACAAGGCCCAAATTCAAAGATTACAAAGTTCAAACTATTCTGACAAATAAAAATCATCTTCTTCAGAATCTTTTTCATGCATTATTTCTGCGAAAGGATCAGCCACCGATAAGTCATATAGCGGCTTGATACAGTGACTTCCGAATAATCTGTCATATGAAGTAACAAACTGAAATTCAGCTTCTGTAGAGCCTTTTCCATTCATCTGTAGACGCATGCGCTCTTTAGTAAACCATTCACTTCTGCGCACTAAATATAGGGCAAACCTCATTACCTTGAGCAACCTTGCTTTCTCAACAAAGAACCTGGCGAATTCAATTGCTGGTGTGGTGCCTCGGTACTCGCTAAAAGTAATTTCTATGAGATGAAGATCAAGGCATTCAATGGGATTGTTATATTGCCCAACATTTTCCACAGCTGGGCTTGCTAGTATCTGCAAACGAAGACAACTTATTAGTGCCTAGCTGCAGAATTGAACACTTCGGGCCTCTTTGATTTGCAGGATTTCTAAAATACATGAAAAGAGTGACATGCCACCTTCAATCTTTCATGATTAACATCTCAAAAATATGTATTGAATTCCTCCAAATTTCCTTTATAAATCATTCTACATTTGTCATTGTAATCATGGGTAAAAGTAACAACAAATTGAGCTCTGTTGTGGTTAACAATTAACAGGAAGGGAGCATCACCTCGATGTGTAGCTTCTCCATGCAAGGAAAGCATCTAAGGAATCTAACAACTTCATCTAGATCGGGGCCGACAGATTGTAGTGCCAAGATCTTCACTTTGCGCAGAGACCGGGTCAAGCTTGTGGGAATCATTTTCTGGATGACAGGCGAACGTAGATCAACAAAAATTAGATAAAATGTGATGTCCAATAATATATAAGAAGGAGAAGAAGAAGACTGTTGTACCTGAACGATTAATGATCTAGTAACAAGTTCGGAGAATTCAGCACATGAATAGCCCAACACTGTCAATTTCGGTGCGTGAATGACCCTGACTCTTGTTGGACCTAATTTATCAAGTACATACAATCTCTGGAGGAAAGGCGCATTCTCCATGATCATATCGTGAAACACCTCAACTGACAGCCTTGGGCAGCGTAGTAATGCACATAAATCATACGGACATTCGTCGAGGTGATGTGGAGGCTACTGAACCCATCCATCCCCTGAAGACGAAGGTACTCGAGCGTTGTATAGCCGCCGAGTAGGTGCTCCAAATCCTCCTTCAAGATGCGGACGCCCATGAGCTCGAGGTGCTTCAGTTTAGGGAGATGAAGACTGCGCACGACATCAATCAGGGGGAAAAGCACTGGTACAGCGAGCTACTATACAGACGGTTTTTAACCCCTTTTCGCAACTGCATTTTAAATCGTCACCTTGCTAGTGTGGGCGATCGGGGGGTCCTTCCCACACGACCCAGAAACCTTCGGGGATAGGCCCTCCGGTCACACACGCTGTGCAAAATAAGCTCGTGTGCGATCGGGCTAGCCATCGCATACAATTATACAGGCCCAATCATTTTCGTTCGTAAGTACATCCCACATAGTGAATCCTAGAGAAACATTTCCCTTTGTATGTACATCCCACATAGTCAATCCAAGGAATACGTTTCCATTCGTATGTACATCCCACATAATCAATCCAAGAAGTACGTTTCTGTTCGTATGTACATCCCACACGATGAATCACAGACAAACATTTCTGTTCACACGTACATCACACACAATTTTCCCCATGAAATCGTTTGTGATAGCGTTCCCATTGCAGACGATATTAACAATTTTATCGTTTGCATTATTGAATGCATCACGCACGGTGCATAGAAGAAACTGTGTGGCATAGGTTGTCCATCACACATACTTTTTATGTGGAAAACGTTTGCGCAAGGTGGCCTAACGCAAACAGTTTTCAAGAGGAAGTCGTGTGTGATTGCTCATTGATCCAACATGTTTTCTTCCTAGAAACTATGTGGGTTGTCTGAGGTCATTGCCCATGGTGTTGTCTCAGTAACCATTTGCAATAGAAAAACCCATTAAGCATGCTAATTGGCCTATTATTATTAATAATCCATTTATTAATCAAATTGACATTTCATATTAAGCACACAATAAATTTCATTTTCGTATTACGGGAGCAGGATTTCATAATTGAAATACATCAGAGTAGAACATCATATAGCTTCAGCACTCAGTTACACCATATAGGCATATAGCTAGCTACCCCATTACACAACTGCACCAGCACCAAGTTTCACATGATACATCTATAACCTTTGGAAATTAGCATCATAGATGGTAGATAGATAGATGAATCTCATCTACAAAACTGCTGAAGCGGAAGGCGAATATTGAGCCTTCATTGATGTTGAAGGTCTTTGCAACTTTAGGCCAGTGCGTGTGGATGATTGACCATCCATCCTTTGTCCTCTTGAGGAAGACTTCAATATTGTACCGTGGGTGTTGTATGAATACCTTCCTCGCCTCCTGACCATATAGGTGGTTTGAGAGGTAGTCATCAGTGAACTGCTTTGGAAAGGCCTGAAAATAAAGATATGCATAAATATCTTCTCGAAATTCGGAAATGGCACAAAGGAATAAAAAAGACACGGTATAATAGTTAGTACCATCCTGTAGTGCACTCATGTCTTCTTCATTGCGCAGACAAAGATCTTGTTGTTTTTTGTCGCTAGTTTCTTTATCCTAACAATCTTTCTGAGTTTCTTGACTTGACTGATATTCATGGACAACTCATTTCCCCATATGCAAAATGGGTCGAACACTGGTTCAAAACCTCTGACAGCAGGACCTACATGTGCAAGACCAAATTGTTAAAAACCTAGATATTAGAATGGTTCCTGCGATTGCACAATAATGTGCTATTAGACAAAGGACCATGCATGTGCAAACCTCGATTGTAAACCCCAGTGCTTCCCATTGTTTCCCTACAACACATATAAGGTATTTATTGATCAGGTTAAGTAAGCGTTGGCATACTATGAGTAAAATATGTTGATGAAAAATAAACACATTGCAGATTCAGCAGATTAATTCAAGCCACATGGAAAAGCCATTTATCCAAGCATGATTAAGAACTAGGAAATATAGCAACTGTATATGTTTCTCATGTATTTAGTACAGCCAAATTCGATTTATTCCTCACATGCATAACAATACAAAATTGTACCCACAACAACTGAACATCGCATTGCAGAATTGAACCAAACAGTTAACTAAACACCACAACAAATGAACCAAACATTAACTAAGCACCACATTGCACAATATAACATACTCCTAATAGAAGATCGGACATTTGACCAAACAAGCATGCTTAACAACTTGGAAATATAGCAATTGTATTTGTTTTTCATGTATTTAGTACAACCAAATTCGATTTATTTCTCACATGGAAGTCAATAAAAATGCACCCACAACAATTGAACATCGCATTGCAGAATTGAACCAAACAGTTAACTAAACACCACATCAAATGAACCAAACATTAACTGAGCACCACATTGCACAATATATAACATACTAGAAGATCTGACAATTAACCAAACCAAGCATGCTTGACAACTTGGAAATATAGCAATTGTATTTGTTTCTCATGTATTTTGTACAGCCAAATTCGATTTATTTCTCACATGGAAGACAATACAAAATTGCAACCACAAGAATTGAACATCACATTGCAGAATTGAACCGAATAGTTAACTGAACACGACAACAAATTAACCAAACAGTTAATAAGTGAGCACCACATTGCGCGACATATAGAACATATATACTAGAGGATCAGATTGCATGGTAAAAGTACATAGGACAATTCACTAGAATTTGTTAAGGAATGACAGGAACATGCTTAAATGATAAGGACATCAATACCATTGTTACACCCATAGCCCCTGCTGCTATATATACTGGACCAATTACTAGAGCTCGCGCACGCCAATTAAATTATCAGGTACTTTCGTTTCTTGGTAATGATTCTAATGTTCATGAGAATATGATGCTGCCTAAATTGGATACATTTGTTTTGCTTACAAATGAAGGGCCTAGCTTGGACAAGAAAGAGGAACCTTGGAGCAAGTTCAAGCATGGAGATGATGGCATGCGCAAGGGGAACAAGAACGGAGTTACAAGTGATGATTTCAGGACTTTGAAGCCACCATAATGAGTGCAGGAAGCCTTGGACGAAATATACAAGATGCCACTTCATAAATTTCGTCCAGAGGCTATTATAGGTGCTGCGTCACCTTATTATTGGGCCAGGCCCATGTAATTTCGAAATACTTGAGTATAGGCTGTTTTTAGAGTCCGTATGTGTGGGGAAACAAGAGATAGGGTTGGTTTCGGACCCCTCCTTCAAGGGCCACGAAATTCCCCCCCTCTTCCTCCATATATACAGCCCTTAGGGCACCGTTTAGACTTTGGGTTTTGTTTAGATTAAAAGTTTGCCATAGCTGCAACTTCGCGTACTTCGTTTGAGTTCAACGACCAGACCAAGACGTCACAGAACCCCACCTTGATCAATAAAGCATTCATCTTATATTCGCAATATCCAGATTGCAAATCTTAGTTTCTTGCTTGTTCTTCGTTTGCTTGCAGGAGATAGACCCTCGTGGTCAGGTTGATTGTGCTCCGGCGTGGTCAATAACCTCTCGAAGTTGGTTTAGCGATTGCTAAGGCGCGATGTCCTCGCACGTTCGTAGTCGGATCGTCAAAGTCTACTCCACCAAAAATGATAGCTATCATCTCATCGAAAGATCGGGACACCCTCGCCTCTATCATTACACGGGATAGCTAGCTAACTGAACATAGGTCATTATAGTGAGCTAATAAGACAAGCTACTCCTCATCATTGGAGATATCGATGACGATTGGCTCCTTGGACTGAGGGCGAGGCTCATCGTGGGTGCCCTCCTCTTAGTGGTGAGTTGCCTGAGCCACTTCGGGCACCAACCTGCTGGCTCTCGAGTTGAGGTAAGCATGGGCACGCTGAGAAAACACCTCGTAGTCTTCGTCGAAGGCACCGACGATGGCGTCGAGAAAATGCCACGAACCATCGTTTAAAGCAGGCAACCGCATGGCGGCGGCGGCGCGTGAGGCGTCGACGATGGCCTCGACGGTGAGGTGCTCCTCCAAGATCTGGGGGTCGGCACGAATGGCAGCCATCGCGACCTCATCCGTGCGTGTGGCCGCGATTTGCTTCTCCACTGCCAAATGCTCCTTGAGCTCCTGGCTATACTGTGTGCACCATGGCTTGGGGTGGCGGTTATTTGGAGGATGGATCGGTTATTTGGGTGGAAGGTGTCGTGCCGGTGGTCGGGGCATGTGGGATGAAGAAGGATGAGGGGGATGGGGGTCGGGTGTGGATTACCTGCCTAGATCGACGAGGCCGAGCAGCGTGAAGGAAGGTCGCCGGAGAGGAGGCAGCGCTGCAAGCAAGCAGTGAAGGTTTGAACTTGGAAAGCAAGGCGGAAACAGGGGAAATGTGGCTTTTGGTCAGGGGGAGGGGGCGGGGGGAGGCAGATATTTCCACGGAAGGCAAAAAATTGGCTCGGTGCAGCGAAAAACTGGCGCGCAAAGTGTCATCAGACACGGTCCCTTATTCAGCACTGTGTACAATATGTGAACATCACAAATGATTCATATAGCTTAAGCCGTGTGTGATTAGTTTGAACGTGAAAATTTTGGTCTGAATTTCCCTAGTTACTGCGGTCCTCCACGTCATTGCATAATTTGAGTACACAAAAGAGCCTACATCACACCCACACTTATTAATCGAGCAAGTTCAGCAATTAAACAGAGCTAGCTGACCTAAACATTACTCTTACCAATTAAAGACCGGCGCTCTAAACAAAGAGTACTACTCTGTCTTGCGCTCGTCGATCTCCACCGCCTCCTCCATGTCCAGTTCACGCCCGATGATCAGCTGGGGTAGGGGCTCCATGGCATCCATCGCACCATACTCGGCAAGCATCTCGCCATCCGCGTCTGCCATCTCTTTGGAAGAGGCCGCCACGAGCTGGGCGTGGGCGGCC
Organism: Thinopyrum elongatum; assembly: GCA_011799875.1. Lineage (NCBI taxonomy): Eukaryota > Viridiplantae > Streptophyta > Magnoliopsida > Poales > Poaceae > Thinopyrum > Thinopyrum elongatum. The sequence continues at coordinate 250,732,620 of CM022300.1, read as the reverse complement.
ATGGTCTGGGCTTGGATGGCTCCATTGTGGCATGGTATGCCTTGAACAAATGGACGGCTGCTCGAACACTCTCGGCGATTGCCAGCTCTTCGATCGTGGGTTGCCGACCGTTGTGGGAGAAACTTCGTGTGGTTTGTGTGGTGACCGCCAGGAGCTGGGCATGGGCGGCCTCGACATGGTCATGGGCGGCCTCCATCAGGGCTAAGGCGTCCGCTGCAGAACGGATAGCTGTTGTGCCGCTCTCGCCAGTTGCTATCCACGTTGCAGATGTTGCTGCCGCCACCTGAGCAGCAACAACGACCGTTTGGGCTGCCTTGGCCGCCCGGTCGCAGATTGCGGCCACACTCATGTAGGTTGTTAGCACCCTCATGGCGGCTGCGGTCGCGCTCTCGCCGGAGTGGGCCACCGAAGTTGCCCTCACGATGCGGGTCCACGTCCTTATCTTTGACCGGCGATGATTGAATAGTGAAATGATATTTGGGGAGCGAGCTAGTGTGCTTAACGCGCCGGCTGTGGACTGTACACTGTAGCCGATGAACCTTCTCACGTAAGCCATATACTACTCCGACGGTGCTCCAAGATATTTTGTACTGCATCTCATACGGTTGCTGATAATAAACTGTGTGTGATCTACTTGATTTTTCCTCTTGGTTTGAAATACATAATGGGGTCACAGCGGCAAAGGAGGTTGTTTGAATTGCTAGAACTTTTATCTGCAATGAACAAGCAACTATAGGAGTGTCATCATAAAATTTGGAATTATTCAGGGTTCGTTTGGACATTTTTATACATTAACTGAGTTTTCTAGGCATTTAAGGTGCATAATTCAAAATTAAACTACATGCACATGCTTTGGTGAACCAAAATGGGTTGTAAAATCATATGTGTGTCCATGGGTGGATGCTTATGTCCTAATCAAGAAATGGGAATGAATTTCAAACACCTCAGCACCGTGGCTCGCTGGCAAACGTTGAGATACTTGGTTTTGAAATTCTAGTAAATCCAAAACTCATCTGAAATTCATGAAACTTGGCATACTATCATGGAATGGCACAAACATGCTATGGTAAAAAATTTGTCCCATTTGGGGCGGGTTTTGGTATAAGCTTCTCTCAAACCAGAGCTTCTCACAAGAAGCCTCATGGTTCCGGTAGAGAACGTGTCACCTTTGTGGACGGAATGATATTCATTGCCTCTTCTTGGTTTCAATTTTTTTGTAGTGTCAACATAGATCAACAGGAGTGTCGTGTTAAATTGGTGAATTTATCGGGGTTCGTTTGGACATTTAAATACATTAATTAGGTTTTCTAGGCATTTTATGTGCATAAGTCAAATTTGAACTACATGCACATGCTCCAGTGCAGAAAAATGAGTTGAAAAATCAAATGTGTGTCCTTGGGTGCATACTTAGGTCCCATGCAAGAAATGTTAATGAATTTCAAACACCTCGGCCCCGTCTCTCGGCCGCAAACATTGAGATACTTGGTTTTGAAATTCTAGTAAATCCAAAACTCGTCTGAAATTCATGAAACTTGGCATGCTATCATGGAATGGCATGCTGTGGTAAAAAAATTGCCCCATTTGGGGCAGGTTTTGTTATAAGCTTCTCACAAACTAGAGCTTCTCACAAGAAGCCTCATGGTTCCGGTAGGGAACGTGTCACATTAGTGGACGAAACGATATTCGTTGCCTCTTCTTGCTTTTATTTTTTCTAGTGGCAACATAGACCAACAGGAGTGTCGTGTTAAATTTGGAATTTTTCAGGGTTCGTTTGGAAATTTTTATACATTAACTGGCTTTTCTAGGCATTTATGTGCATAATTCAAATTTGAACTACAGGCACATGCTCTAGTGAAGAAAAATGGGTTGAAAAATCAATTATGTTTCCTTGATTGCATGCTTAGATCCCATGCAAGAAATGGGAATGAATTTCAAACACCCCGGCACCGTCGCTCGGCCTCAAACATTGAGATACATGGTTTTTAAATTCTAGTAATCCAAAACTCATCTGAAATTCATGAAACTTGGCATGCTATCATGGAATGGCATCAACATGATGTCGTAAAAAAAATTTGTCCCATTTGGGGAAGGTTTGGGTATAAGCTTCTCACAAGAAGCCTCATGGAACGTGTCACCTTCGTGGATGAAATGATACTCGTTGCCTCTTATTGCTTTCAAATTTTTGTCTAGTGGCAACATAGACCAACAGGATTGTCGTGTTAAAATTTAGAATTTTTCTGGTTTCGTTTGGACATTTTTATACATTAACTGAGTTTTCTAGGCATTTTATGTGCATAATTCAAATTTGAACTATAGGCACATGCTTGAGTGTAGAAAAATGGGTTGAAAAATCAAATGTGTGTCCTTGGGTGCATGCTTAGGTCGCATGCAAGAAATGGGAATGAATTTCAAACACCTCAGCACCGTTGCTTGCCATCAAACGTTGAGATACTTGGTTTTTAAATTCTAGTAAATCCAACACTAGTCTGAAATTCATGAAACTTGGCATGCTATCATGGAATGGCACCAACATGTTGTGGTATTTTTCGTGTCCAATTTGAGAGAGGCGCACGAATTAACAGCTAACAAATGCATTTTGAAACAAATAGCTGTGACGTTATCATCTCAAATGTTTGTATAATTTAAATCATGGGCATTCTGCTAACCATTCATGTGACGCCACGCATCACACTTTTAATGGCTAGGAGGTGCCGTGCGGACAACTGCTTGAGTAGACCGGAGGCGTGCGAGCGCAATCCGCTGCGCAGGCTGACCGAGAGGCGTGCAAGCAGTCCTCCAATGCGCAGGCTCACCAGGAAGCGTGCGAGCTATAGGCTGCGCATGCTAAGTGGCAAGCGAGCCCTTTAACTTCCATGGACGCCTGCCTTTCTCTCAACCTCTCCATTAATGGCGCCCTAGCCGCTGTTTAATACGGGCGACCTTACTCTTCGCCTCCCATTCCCCTCCCGCAGACATCCACCAATGCCATGGCATAGAAGGATCATCTGCAACTTGTCTTCCAGTTTGGTGAAGTTGACATCGAGCCGGACGAGATAGAAAATAAGGAGCAATGGGGCCTCATGGACATGGCCCTGAATGAGCTAGCCGCAGTGGATGCTGCCCCCGCGCCCGTCCCAGCTCCCATCCCCGTGCCCACGCCAGCGACCATCCCCGTAGCATTGACGGGCTGGTCGCCAAGCACTATCACAGCGCTGGAAGTCGCAGGCCTCAGCGAGGTCCCCGCGGACCCGCGCGAGCTTGTGTACAGGCCAGCGCCATCGCCCCTGCTTGTGCCCGTGCACGCCCCTGCACCCACCGCGGCGTCAGTCCCTGTGCGTTTGCCTACACCCGGTGCGCCCATGCCCGTGCGCGCGCCCCCCTCAGCGTCATGGTATGCCGCTGTCGACCGTTACCTTGCAGCGCCGCGAGTTGTCGTCCTCCCGCGCCCCGCCCGTTGATCGTGCGATGACAGGGTCTTTGATTTTCAAGTGAAGAACATTATGTGCTGTCTTGAAGACTTCAACAATGGCATCCCGGAGGACGACAACGACAATGCCGGTGCGGCATAACGCCTAGGCCGCCGCAATTAGTTTTTTTGGGTTTAATACTGTATCTCGATCGTATGAATATAAAGTCATAGTGTGACTGAATGAAAGCTATGGTTTGAACAAACTTGCGTTTTCTCTGTGAATGTACAGACTTATCAATCGATTTAAAAAAAAACATCAATGGTTTTTAAATTTAAAAAACTCATCGCAAACGTTTTAGATAGAATACCCGTATGCAAACCGAGAGCTTCCCCAGTAAGCCAAGGTAAAATGTGCCGCTCAGGATTTGTGCATCTCTTCATCGCAAACGTTTTAGATAGAACACTCGTGTGCAAAGCGAGAGCTATGGTCCTTCCCCAGTAAGCCAAGGGAAAATTTGGCATGCAGGATTTGTGCATCTCTTCATCGCAAATAGTTCAGATTGAACACAGTATGCAAAGCGAGAGCTATGGTTCCTTCGCCACTAAGCCAACAGAAAATTTGGCGCGCAGGATTTGTACATCCCTTCAACGCAAACGATTTTCTCTGATGACTCGTGTGCAACCACGTACAGACAATTTGATAAGATCTGCATCAGTCATATTGGCTATATATATAATGCCATTTGTCAACCTAGAAAGATTGGCATTTGTCGATCTAGCAACACTACCTCTGTCAACCATGTAACACTGCCATTTGTCAAAATTTGCAGCTAGCACAATCTAATTTTGCAACTGAAATTCAGTAAGCATAGATTTCATTCACAGATTAAGTTGTCGTTCTTTATACAAACAGTTCGACTCGACAGCTGAACCGACCAAACTTTTCCCCAATTGTTGCTAACCACATACTGAAATAGCTAGTTCAACTATATATACTAGCTTATTTTAAGTACGTAGTACAGTTCAACCATATCTATAGTCAGATGAACTGAACAAAATAGCCAATAAATACTACTACTACGGATGGGCTTTGTACTACCTCCAGCAGCCTCTTCTCTAACGAGCGCGCTCAGTAAGAGGCAGAGGAGGTGGGGTGATGAGGACATCAATACCATTGTTACACCCACAGCCCCTGCTGCTATACATAATGGACCAATTACTAGAGCTCGCGCACGCCAATTAAATTATCAGGTACTTTCGTTTCTTGGTAATGATTCTAATGTTCATGAGAATATGATGCTGCCTAAATTGGATACATTTGTTTTGCTTACAAATGAAGGGCCTAGCTTGGACAAGAAAGAGGAACCTTGGAGCAAGTTCAAGCATGGAGATGATGGCATGCGCAAGGGGAACAAGAACGGAGTTACAAGTGATGATTTCAGGACTTTGAAGCCACCATAATGAGTGCAGGAAGCCTTGAACGAAATATACAAGATGCCACTTCATAAATTTCGTCCAGAGGCTATTATAGGTGCTGCGTCACCTTATTATTGGGCCAGGCCCATGTAATTTCGAAATACTTGAGTATAGGCTGTTTTTAGAGTCCGTATGTGTGGGGAAACAAGAGATAGGGTTGGTTTCGGACCCCTCCTTCAAGGGCCACGAAATCCCCCCCTCTTCCTCCATATATACATCCCTTAGGGCACCGTTTAGACTTTGGGGTTTTGTTTAGATTAAAAGTTCGCCATAGCTGCAACTTCGCGTACTTCGTTTGTGTTCAACGACCAGACCAAGACATCACAGAACCCCACCTTGATCAATAAAGCTTTCATCTTATATTCGCAATATCCAGATTGCAAATCTTAGTTTCTTGCTTGTTCTTCGTTTGCTTGCAGGAGATAGACCCTCGTGGTCAGGTTGATTGTGCTCCGGCGTGGTCAATAACCTCTCGGAGTTGGTTTAGCTATTGCTAAGGCGCGACGTCCTCGCACGTTCGTAATCGGATCGTCAAAGTCTACTCCACCAAAAATGATAGCTATCATCTCATCGAAAGATCGGGACACCCTCGCCTCTATCAAGTGGTATCATATTTTCAGGTTGCTCGGTGAGATTTTATAGTTTTTCGTAGTTTAGATCGAGTCTGTTCTTCATCCCTACAGTCCACGAAAAAGCCAAAAAAAAAATTAGGGTTAGTTCATCATATCCGAACCAATCTGAGCCTTTGCATAATCTTTTTAGGGTTTTTGCTTTGTTGAATCTGCGGTTGCATCGTCGTGTCGAGTTGCTGGTCTTAGCGTCTAGTCTTTTAGAGTTTCGAGTTCTGGTCATAAGTTGTCACGCCGCCGCCGCACCATCATCATCGCCCCTGCCATCTACCACCACCGTTGATCCGCCACCGCTCTGAATCCATATACCACCACCGCTGCCTTATTCCACCACCATATATCCACCACCAATCCGAGTTCTTTTCATATTAGGTTTGTTTTTGAGACCCATCTATTTTCCGATTCGTGTTTCTTTGCCTAAGTAGGATTCGGAAAAAAAAAAGTCTGGAGACCCCCGGGCAGTTTTTAGGCCAAAATTTCGGCAGTCAAAAATATTTTTTCCCTATCCTATTTTTATGTCCTAGGGAGCGTTCTGAGACACTCGCCATCATAGTGATTTTTTGTCGCACTTTTTCATCGTTGCTGCCCTGATTTCCGAAAAAAAGAATTGTCAAATTTTTTTTTGTGCCAATCCTGTTAGTTTGACTTGGGAAGAGTTTTGAGACACTCGCCATTATAGTGATTTTTTCGCAAAAAAAAAGGAGCGCAAAAAAAAAGAGCGCAAAAAAAAACGAAATTTTTTTAGAGTGTGCTCTTCCATTGTTTACGTGCCACGCCGTGATTTTGTTAGTGTTCTAGGCTCGCGTCTCTAGTACGGTCTAGCCTAGGACCAGCACAGTACCGTCGTTGAGCGTTTATTCAACTTTGCATCTCTGAATTGATTATTGCTGACATTTTTGCTACCATATCATAAGCCTTCCCAGCACCACATACATCTACGTCGTGCGTTTGACACCACCTGGCAATCGCTCTGTCCAATCTTTAAGAGTTTTGACTACAACGGTTGCCGATCACCACCTGCTGCTGGGTAAGAACTGGTAAGCATTTGAGATTCGCTTGACGGTTTTGTGATACACCACCACCACTTCCCAGTAGTCTGTAGGATCATATTTTTGTGTGTTTCTATTGCTGCTAACCATGGCAGGATCACAAGCCGATAAGACTGATTGGGAGAACATGACGAACAAACAGCTACATGATAAATTTCAGCAAATGATGAGTGGACAGGTGCAAGATGTGCTAAACAGATTTGAAGAGGCCATGGAGAAGATAGATGGAATTGAGAAGACGTTCGAAACAAAGCTCGATAACAAGTTTAATGAATTGCTCGCGCATCTTCCACAACCACCACCAGCTGCACCTGTCGCACCTCTACAACAACAACGTCGCCTTCCAAATCAAGTGGGACGAGCACAGCGCGTTCCCCTTGAGCCTGGTCAAACTTCTGGTGCCGCTGCACCTACTGTTGATGCTTCTATGGCTCCTGTTGCCGCTGAGGAGGACGATTATGCGGGCGATTACGAGGATGAGGTTGATCAAAATCAGAACTACGTACCAGCACCAGGTCGTCCACATGCCAATAATCGCAATGGTAGGGCTGCATTACCAGCTCAGGTACGAGATCATGACCATCTTCCTAAACTGAAATTGAATATTCCACCATTTGAGGGTAGATATGTTCCTGATATATATCTTACTTGGGAGTTAGAAACTAAACAACGTTTTACATGTTTACAATATCCCGAGGAGAGACGTGTTGCTGCTGCTGTTTGTGCTTTTACTAGTTTTGCATGTGTATGGTGGTCTGAACATTGTAGATTATATCCTATTCCAGCTACGTGGGCTGCTTTGAAAACTGCTATGCGTACTCGTTGGGTTCCACCATATTATCAACGTGAATTACTTCAAAAATTGCAACGCTTAAGACAAGGAAAAAATTCTGTAGAAGAATATTATCAGGAATTACAAACTGGCATGATTAGATGTGGTATTGTTGAGGAGAATGAAGCTATGCTTGCACGTTTCATGGGTGGATTAAATAGAGAGATTCAGACCATTCTAGAGTATAAGGAGTATAATAATATCACTCGTTTATTCCATCTTGCTTGTAAAGCTGAACGTGAAGTGCAGGATCGACAGGCATTGGCGCGAACTAATTTTTCTGCAGGTCGATCTTCATCATGGACACCGCGTGCCTCCTCTACTCCCACACGTCCAACTGCGGCACCACTGACTTCAGCCGCCAATTCCAACCGAGATATAAGAAAACAGGCACCACCACCACCATCTGCCAAGAGTACACCTTCTGGGCCTGCCCAGAGCTCTTCTTCATCTATGGCATCAACAGGGCACACACATTGATAGAGGCGAGGGTGTCCCGATCTTTCGATGAGATGATATCTATCGTTTTTGGTGGAGTAGACTTTGACGATCCGACTACGAACGTGCGAGGACGTCGCGCCTTAGCAATCGCTAAACCAACTCCGAGAGGTTATTGACCACGCCGGAGCACAATCAACCTGACCCCGAGGGTCTATCTCCTGCAAGCAAACGAAGAACAAGCAAGAAACTAAGATTTGCAATCTGGATATTGCGAATATAAGATGAAAGCTTTATTGATCGAGGTGGGGTTCTGTGACGTCTTGGTCTGGTCGTTGAACACAAACGAAGTACGCGAAGTTGCAGCTATGGCGAACTTTTAATCTAAACAAAACCCAAAGTCTAAACGGTGCCCTAAGGGCTGTATATATGGAGGAAGAGGAGGGGATTTCGTGGCCCTTGAAGGAGGGGTCCGAAACCAACCCTATCTCTTATTTCCCCACACATACGGACTCTAAAAACAGCCTATACTCAAGTATTTCGAAATTACATGGGCCTGGCCCAATAATAAGGTGACGCAGCACCTATAATAGCCTCTGGACGAAATTTATGAAGTGACATCTTGTATATTTCGTCCAAGGCTTCCTGCACTCATTATGGTGGCTTCAAAGTCCTGAAATCATCACTTGTAACTCCGTTCTTGTTCCCCTTGTGCATGCCATCATCTCCATGCTTGAACTTGCTCCAAGGTTCCTCTTTCTTGTCCAAGCTAGGCCCTTCATTTGTAAGCAAAACAAATGTATCCAATTTAGGCAGCATCATATTCTCATGAACTTTAGAATCATTACCAAGAAACGAAAGTACCTGATATTTTAATTGGCGTGCGTGAGCTCTAGTAATTGGTCCAGTATGTATAGAAGCAGGGGCTGTGGGTGTAACAATGGTATTGATGTCCTCTTGATAGAGGCGAGGGTGTCCCGATCTTTCGATGAGATGATAGCTATCGTTTTTGGTGGAGTAGACTTTGACGATCCGACTACGAACGTGCGATGACGTCGCGCCTCAGCAATTGCTAAAACAACTCCGAGAGGTTATTGACCACGCCGGAGCACAATCAACCTGACCACGAGGGTCTATCTCCTGCAAGCAAACGAAGAACAAGCAAGAAACTAAGATTTGCAATCTGGATATTGCGAATATAAGATGAAAGCTTTATTGATCAAGGCGGGGTTCTGTGACGTCTTGGTCTGGTCGTTGAACACAAACGAAGTACGCGAAGTTGCAGCTATGGCGAACTTTTAATCTAAACAAAACCCAAAGTCTAAACGGTGCCCTAAGGGCTGTATATATGGAGGAAGAGGAGGGGATTTCGTGGCCCTTGAAGGAGGTGTCCGAAACCAACCCTATCTCTTGTTTCCCCACACATACGGACTCTAAAAACAGCCTATACTCAAGTATTTCGAAATTACATGGGCCTGGCCCAATAATAAGGTGACACAGCACCTATAATAGCCTCTGGACGAAATTTATGAAGTGACATCTTGTATATTTCGTCCAAGGCTTCCTGCACTCATTATGGTGGCTTCAAAGTCCTGAAATCATCACTTGTAACTCCGTTCTTGTTCCCCTTGTGCATGCCATCATCTCCATGCTTGAACTTGCTCCAAGGTTCCTCTTTCTTGTCCAAGCTAGGCCCTTCATTTGTAAGCAAAACAAATGTATCCAATTTAGGCAGCATCATATTCTCATGAACTTTAGAATCATTACCAAGAAACGAAAGTACCTGATATTTTAATTGGCGTGCGCGAGCTCTAGTAATTGGTCCAGTATGTATAGAAGCAGGGGCTGTGGGTGTAACAATGGTATTGATGCCCTCATCATCTTTTTTTCTTTTTTTTTTTGCACTTTTTTTTTTGCTCCGCAACAATTTTTTTTCGAAAAAGTCTACAAATGGTCTAAAAACTGCCTAGCCAGAATTTTCCAGACTTAGTTTTTTTTTTTGAAACTGGAACTATTTTTCTTCTACGGGTAGCACGAAAATTGGGGAATCCGACTTGTTCACGACTCGCAGTATCGCGTGATCTGGAACTCTAAAATAAAGGAATAAATACTGGACTCGGACTAGGACTGGTGGCAGAGATGAATATGGTGGAACTCGGACTGGTGATGGTATATGACGGTAGTATATGTGGACGCGGATTGGTGGTGGTATATGGACTCGGATCGGTGGTGGTATATGGACTCAGAGAAATAGCAGATAAGCTGTGGTGGTATATGGTAGGGGCGATGATGATGGTGCGGCGGCGGCGTGACAACTTGTGAACAGAACTCGAAACTCTAAAGAACTAGACGCTAAGACCAGCAACTTGACACGACGATGCAACCGCAAATTCAACAAAGCAAAAACCCTAAAAAGATTATGCAAAGGCTCAGATTGGTTCGGATATGATGAACTAACCCTAATTTTTTTTTGTGGCTTTTTTTTTGGACAATACGTAAGAAAATAAATCTAATCTAGGGAAAACTGGAAATTCTCACCGAGCAACCTGAAAACTGATACCACTTGATAGAGGCGAGGGTGTCCCGATCTTTCGATGAGATGGTAACTATCGATTTGGTGGAGCCGACTTTGACGATCCGACTACAAACGTGCACGACGGTGCGCCTTAGCAATCGCTAAACCAATCTCCTGAGGTTACTGACGATGCTGGAAGCACGATCAACCTGACCACGAAGGTCTATTCCTGCACGCAATCGAAGAACAAGCAAGAATATGATAATGCAATCTGAATATTGCGAATATAGATGAAGTATTGATAATGGTGGGGATCCGAAAGCGGTCTTGGTCTGGTCGTTGGACACAAACGAAGTACACGAAGTTGCAATGGCTAACTTTTAACTAAACAAATCCCAAAGTCTAAACGGTGCCCTAAGGGCTGTATATATGGAGGAAGAGGAGGGGATTTCGTGGCCCTTGAAGGAGGGGTCCGAAACCAACCCTATCTGTTGTTTCCCCACACATACGGACTCTAAAAACAGCCTATACTCAAGTATTTCGAAATTACATGGGCCTGGCCCAATAATAAGGTGACGCAGCACCTATAATAGCCTCTGGACGAAATTTATGAAGTGACATCTTGTATATTTCGTCCAAGGCTTCCTGCACTCATTATGGTGGCTTCAAAGTCCTGAAATCATCACTTGTAACTCCGTTCTTGTTCCCCTTGTGCATGCCATCATCTCCATGCTTGAACTTGCTCCAAGGTTCCTCTTTCTTGTCCAAGCTAGGCCCTTCATTTGTAAGCAAAACAAATGTATCCAATTTAGGCAGCATCATATTCTCATGAACTTTAGAATCATTACCAAGAAACAAAAGTACCTGATATTTTAATTGACGTGCGCGAGCTCTAGTAATTGGTCCAGTATGTATAGAAGCAGGGGCTGTGGGTGTAACAATGGTATTGATGTCCTCATCAACCGTCGTTGAACGTTTATTCAACATTGCATCTCTGAATTGATTATTGCTGACCCTTTTTCATACCATATCATAAGCCTTCCCAGCTCCACATACATCTACATCGTGCGTTTGACACCACCTGGCAATCGCTCTGTCCAAGCTCTGAGAGTTTTGACTACAAAGGTTGCCGATCACCACCTGCTGCTGGGTAAGAACTGGTAAGAATTTGAGATTTGCTTGACGGATTTGTGACACCGCACCACACCACCACCACTTTCTAGTAGTCTGTAGGATCATATTCTTGTGTGTTTCTATTGCTGCTAACCATGGCAGGATCACAAGCCGACGAGATTGACTGGGAGAACATGACGAACAAGGAGTTGCATGATAAATTTCAGCAAATGATGAGTGGCCAGGTGGGAGATGTGCTAAACAGATTTGAAGAGGCCATGGAGAAGATAGATGGCATGGAGAAGTCGTTCGAGACAAAGCTGGATAACAAGTTTAATGAATTGCTCACGCGTCTTCCCCAACCACCACCGGCTGCACCTGTCGCACCTCTGCAACGACAACAACAACGCCCCCTTCCAAATCAGTTCGGACGAGCGAAGCGTGTTCCTCTTGAGGATGGCCAAACTTCTGGTGCTGCTGTACCTCCTGTTGATGCTTCTTTGGCTCCTGCTCCTGCTGCTGCTGGTGCCGAGGAGGAGGATGATTACGCGGGCGATTATGAGGATGAGGTTGATCAAAATCATAACTACGTGCAACCACCAGCACCAGGTCGTCCACATGCAAATAATCGCAATGGTAGGCCTGCACCACCACTTCAGGTACGAGATCATGACCATCTTCCTAAATTAAAATTGAATATTCCACCATTCGAGGGTAGATATGTTCCTGATATATATCTTACTTGGGAGTTAGAAACTGAACAACGTTTTACATGTTTACAATATCCCGAGGAACGACGTGTTGCTGCTGCTGTTTGTGCTTTCACTAGTTTTGCATGTGTATGGTGGTCTGAACATTGTAGATTATATCCAATTCCAGCTACGTGGGCTGCTTTGAAAACTGCTATGCGTACTCGTTGGGTTCCACCATATTATCAACGTGAATTACTTCAAAAATTGCAGCGCTTAAGACAAGGAAAAAATTCTGTAGAAGAATATTATCAGGAATTACAAACTGGCATGATTAGATGTGGTATTGTTGAGGAGAATGAAGCTATGCTTGCATGTTTCATGGGTGGATTAAATAGAGAGATTCAGACCATTCTAGAGTATAAGGAGTATAATAATATCACTCATTTATTCCATCTTGCTTGTAAAGCTGAACGTGAAGTGCAGGATCGACAGGCATTGGCGCGAACTAATTTTTCTGCAGGTCGATCTTCATCATGGACACCGCGTGCCTCCTCTACTCCCACACGTCCTACTGCGGCACCACTGACTTCAGCCACCAATCCCAACCGAGATACAAGAAAACAGGCACCACCACCACCATCTGCCAAGAGTACACCTTCTGGGCCTGCCCAGAGCTCTTCTTCATCTATGGCATCAACAGGGCACACACATGATATTATTTGTCGTCGTTGTAAGGGAAGAGGTCATTATGCGAGAGAATGCCAATCTCCGCGTGTTATGATTGCTACTGAAGATGGTGGGTATGAGTCCGCTAGTGACTATGATGAGGAGACTTTGGCTCTTATTACAAGTGGAGAACACAGTGGAGATGATTCTGATCATGAGACGCAATACATGGCTCCTGAAGACGCTGACAGGTATGAATGTTTAGTTGCTCAACGTGTTTTGAGTGTGCAGGTCACACAAGCTGAGCAAAATCAGAGGCATAATTTGTTCCATACAAAGGGAGTTGTGAAGGAACGTTCTGTTCGCGTCATCATAGATGGAGGGAGCTGCAACAACTTGGCTAGCATGGAGATGGTGGAGAAGCTATCTCTCACCACAAGACCACATCCGCATCCTTACTATATCCAATGGTTCAACAACAGCGGCAAGGTTAAGGTAACACGTACTGTTCGTGTGCATTTTAGTATCTCTACATATGCTGATTATGTTGATTGTGATGTGGTACCCATGCAAGCATGTTCATTATTACTTGGTAGACCATGGCAATTTGATAAAAATTCTATACACCATGGTAGAAACAATGAGTATACTCTTGTTCATAAGGATAAACATATTACTTTGCTTCCTATGACTCCTGATTCTATTTTGAAAGACGATATTAATAGAGCTAGTAAAGCAAAACAGGAGAAAAATAAGAGTGAAAATCAGATTGTGGCAAAAGAATTTGAGCAACAAATGAAGCCTAATAATAAACCATCTAGTGTTGCTTCTGAAATTAAATTGAAAAGTGCATGTTTACTTGCCACCAAATCTGATATTGATGAGCTAGATTTCAGCAAATCTGTTTGCTATGCTTTTGTGTGCAAAGAGGCGTTATTTTCATTCGAGGACATACCTTCCTCTTTGCCTCCTGCTGTCACTAACATTTTGCAGGAGTTCACTGACGTCTTTCCACAAGACGTGCCACCGGGATTACCACCTATTCGCGAGATTGAGCATCAGATTGACTTAATTCCCGGTGCTTCATTGCCAAACCGTGTGCCATACCGTACCAATCCAGAGGAGACGAAGGAGATTATGCGTCAAGTACAGGAGCTGCTCGACAAAGGTTATATACGCGAATCTCTTAGTCCTTGTGCTGTTCCTATTATACTAGTGCCAAAAAAGGATGGTACGTCGCGTATGTGTGTTGATTGTAGAGGCATTAATAATATTACTATTCGTTATCATCATCCTATTCCTAGGCTAGATGATATGCTTGATGAATTGAGTGGCTCTACAATATTCTCCAAAGTTGATTTGCGTAGTGGATACCATCAAATTCGTATGAAATTGGGAGATGAATGGAAAACAGCATTTAAAACAGCAGATCTTTGGAGGAACATTTGGAACATTTACGTGCTGTTTTTATTGCTCTACGTGATGCACGTTTGTTTGGTAACCTTGGGAAGTGCACCTTTTGCACCGACCGAGTATCTTTTCTTGGCTATGTTGTTACTCCATAGGGAATTGAAGTTGATAAAGCCAAGATTGAAGCTATTGAGAGTTGGCCGCAGCCCAAAACGGTCACACAAGTGAGGAGTTTCCTTGGCCTCGCTGGTTTCTATAGGCGTTTTGTGAGAGATTTCAGTACCATTGCTGCACCTCTCAACGAGCTTACGAAGAAGGATGTGCCTTTTGTTTGGGGTACTGCACAGGAAGAAGCCTTCACGTTGTTGAAAGATAAGTTAACACATGCTCCTTTACTCCAACTTCCTGATTTTAATAAGACTTTTGAGCTTGAATGTGATGCTAGTGGAATTGGATTAGGAGGTGTGTTATTACAAGATGCCAAACCTGTTGCATACTTTTCTGAAAAATTGAGTGGGCCTAGTCTGAATTACTCTACTTATGATAAGGAATTATATGCTCTTGTTCGGACTTTGGAAACATGGCAACATTATTTATGGCCCAAAGAATTTGTTATTCATTCTGATCATGAATCTTTGAAACATATTAAAAGTCAAGCCAAACTGAACCGTAGACATGCTAAATGGGTTGAATTCATTGAGACTTTCCCTTATGTCATTAAACACAAGAAGGGTAAAGAAAATGTTATTGCTGATGCATTGTCTCATCGTTATACTATGCTTTCACAACTTGACTTTAAAATATTTGGTTTGGAGACCATCAAAGATCAATATGTGCATGATGCTGAATTTAAAGATATACTGCAGAATTGTAAAGAAGGGAGAACATGGAACAAGTTCGTCGTTAACGATGGATTTGTGTTTCGTGCTAACAAGCTATGCATTCCAGCTAGCTCTGTTCGTCTTTTGTTGTTGCAGGAGGCGCATGGAGGAGGATTAATGGGACACTTTGGCGTAAAGAAGACGGAGGATGTACTTGCTACATATTTCTTTTGGCCAAAGATGAGACGGGATGTTGAGCGCTTTGTTGCTCGCTGCACTACATGTCAAAAAGCTAAGTCACGACTCAATCCTCATGGTTTATATATGCCTTTGCCTGTACCTAGTGTTCCATGGGAGGATATATCTATGGACTTTGTTTTGGGTTTACCTTGAACAAAGAAGGGGAGGGATAGCATATTTGTTATCATGGATAGGTTCTCGAAAATGGCACACTTTATACCATGTCATAAAAGCGATGATGCTGCTAATGTTGCTGATTTGTTCTTTCGTGAAATTATTCGCTTGCATGGTGTGCCAAATACTATTGTTTCAGATCGTGATACCAAATTTCTTAGCCACTTTTGGAGATGTTTATGGGCTAAGTTGGGGACTAAACTGCTTTTTAGTACTACTTGTCACCCCCAAACTGATGGACAAACTGAAGTAGTCAATAGAACTTTGTCTACTATGCTTAGGGCTGTTTTGAAGAATAACAAGAAAATGTGGGAAGAATGCTTGCCTCATATTGAATTTGCTTATAATCGTTCGTTGCATTCTACTACTAAGATGTGCCCTTTTGAAATTGTATATGGTTTCCTACCTCGTGCACCTATTGATTTGTTGCCTCTTCCATCTTCGGAGAAGGTTAATTTTGATGCTAAACAACGTGCTGAATTGATCTTAAAAATGCATGAGTTAACTAAGGAGAACATTGAGCGTATGAATGCTAAATATAAACTTGCTGGAGATAAGGGTAGAAAACATGTTGTGTTTGCACCTGGAGATCTTGTTTGGTTACATTTGCGTAAGGATAGATTTCCTGATTTGCGCAAATCAAAGCTAATGCCAAGTGCTGATGGTCCTTTTAAGGTGTTAGAGAAAATAAATGATAATGCATATTAACTTGAGCTGCCTGCAGATTTTGGGGTTAGTCCCACTTTTAACATTGCAGATTTGAAGCCTTATTTGGGTGAGGAAGATGAGCTTCCGTCGAGGACGACTTCATTTGAAGAAGGGGAGGATGATGAGGACATCAATACCATTGTTACACCCACAGCCCCTGCTGCTATACATAATGGACCAATTACTAGAGCTCGCGCACGCCAATTAAATTATCAGGTACTTTCGTTTCTTGGTAATGATTCTAATGTTCATGAGAATATGATGCTGCCTAAATTGGATACATTTGTTTTGCTTACAAATGAAGGGCCTAGCTTGGACAAGAAAGAGGAACCTTGGAGCAAGTTCAAGCATGGAGATGATGGCATGCGCAAGGGGAACAAGAACGGAGTTACAAGTGATGATTTCAGGACTTTGAAGCCACCATAATGAGTGCAGGAAGCCTTGGACGAAATATACAAGATGCCACTTCATAAATTTCCTCGAGAGGCTATTATAGGTGCTGCGTCACCTTATTATTGGGCCAGGCCCATGTAATTTCGAAATACTTGAGTATAGGCTGTTTTTAGAGTCCGTATGTGTGGGGAAACAAGAGATAGGGTTGGTTTCGGACCCCTCCTTCAAGGGAGACGAAATCCCCCCCTCTTCCTCCATATATACAGTCCTTAGGGCACCGTTTAGACTTTGGGGTTTTGTTTAGATTTAAAGTTCGCCATAGCTGCAACTTCGCGTACTTCGTTTGTGTTCAATGACCAGACCAAGACGTCACAGAACCCCACCTTGATCAATAAAGCTTTCATCTTATATTCGCAATATCCAGATTGCAAATCTTAGTTTCTTGCTTGTTCTTCGTTTGCTTGCAGGAGATAGACCCTCGTGGTCAGGTTGATTGTGCTCCGGCGTGGTCAATAACCTCTCGGAGTTGGTTTAGCGATTGCTAAGGCGCGACGTCCTCGCACGTTCGTAGTCGGATCGTCAAAGTCTACTCCACCAAAAATGATAGCTATCATCTCATCGAAAGATCGGGACACCCTCGCCTCTATCATGGGGCCTACTGACGAGCTGGACAACTGGAATTCGGTGTCTGCCGCTGCTGCACCCTTAGCGACTCTCACCTCGAACACCCTCTACCGATCCAGACGACCCCTCTCAAAGCATTGGGACTCCTCGTAGATCTCCTCATTCTGCGCATCTGCGGTGGCGTGTGCTGTGGCCACGGCGGTGGTAAGACTCTTTGCATGCTCGACCAAGTGCTACTCCTCCTCCCGTAGGAACACGATGTAGCGTGCAAGGTAGCTGATGCACATGCGGGGCTCCACCTCCACCTCCACCTCCCTCCTTCGGGCGATGGTGGCAGAGCGGGTGATGACCCCGACGGTTGTCGGTGGGGTGGCGGCCACGACGACCACCTCCCGCCTTCGGACCACGGTGGCGAAGCGAATGATGGCCACAGTGGACGACAGTGGGGTAGCGGCCATGACGACCACCTCCCGCCTTCGGGCCGCGGTGGCGGAGCGGGCGATGGCCCTGGCTTTCAATGGTGGGGTGGCGGCAATGGTGGCTGGCAACAGCTACCGAGGGGCAGCGGCGGCGGAGCGTGTGTTGGGTGTTCTGCGCACACCCAACAGGGACGCCACACACACTACACTACATCGGGGACAGCGCCGCCGCCATGGTGTAGCCTCCCAGCTTGAGCTGTCCTCTGATGACGGCGGAGTGGCTGAGCGACGATGATGGACCGGTGCCATTGTCCATTGTGGGAGAAGCAGACGAGATAAGCTACAGGGAGGGAGGGGAAAATGCGACACAGGACTCGTCGGCCGTGAGGGTTTATATAGCAGGCCGGTAAGCATTGGGATTTTGGGAGATTTTGCTGAGTCGGGCGGGAAGCTTGCGCGGCTATGCACGGGAACCTGCGCGGTTGCGCAGGAACGAGCTCATCGACGATTCATTGGCGCCACTTCGAGCCACCGTTGGCCAAAAGAACATCTGCGCGGTGCTCAAAGCTTACGCTCGAAGCCGTCTGCGGCAGCGGGGTAACAAGACGTGCGAGAGGAGGACGAAACAACACATACACATACGGTTAATAGAAAAAAACATTTGCAGTTTAATTACCTACTATCTCCATCCTAGTTTATAAGTCCTCTTTATATTTTTGTGCCAAATTTTGACTAGAGATTTAACTAATAAAATATGAATGCATTTCACCAAAGATTATATCATTGGATTTGTATTTGAACATAGTTTCTAATTACATTATTTTTTATAACATGAATTAACATTTTGTTACTTAAATTTAAGGTCAAAATTTGGCACGGAATATAAAGGGGACTGATAAACCAGGACAGAGGTAGTAGCACATGGCCACTCTCTACGCAGCGTCACGAATGATTGTTCGACCATCGTGCGATGTGGAACGCAACGTAGTTTCACATCATGCCGCTGGCTCGCAACTGCCGGCCGACTTGTAGATGACCATTCCCTGTGTGTTCAACTACTCTATGCTTGTGGCTACTCACGGTTGAGGCGGCCGCGATGCGCTCTGCTCGCGTCCCGCCGCGTGCGCTTTACTCTCGCGTCCCTCCATGCGCGCTACCAGTGTTTTGGGCCAGTGCATGATCATGTGTGTTTGTGCTGCCATTATGCATGCAGTTGCGCTGGGCGTGGCGCCACGATGCAGTTACCCGCTGCAAAAACTGCCATGCGGACATGCCGAGAATCCAGGATGCCCGGCCCCCATTTATTCCCATGGCCATTTACCTTAATCTCTCGTGCCACACGACACAATAAGCACACCCACGACAACACATACAGAGAGAATATCCAGCGGCTCCAATGGTGCTTCCCGTGGCTCCAATGGCGCTCCCAGTAGCTAACAACGACAACGGGCGGCAGTTCACCACGCATCACATAGTGGACACCCACGTGAGGGGGAAGGTCCTCTCGGTGGTGTACACGAACGAGCCGGTTTCGGTGGAGAGCTCCATCCAAACTATGGAGCAGTTGCTTGCTGTGGATAAGTACCAAGTGGGCAGCTTCGACCTCAAGTTCACCAGCAGTCGTGCTGGGCATGATCAGAAGGTTGGCATCCTCCAGTTGTGTGTGCGCCATGACGTCCTCGTCTACCACTACCACCTGGCCACAAGGCCTTGTGAGCGTTTCGCCAGGTTTATCAACAACCTTCACTACAGATTCGCTACGGTGGACACCACCAACGATCTAAAAGTGCTCGAGGTTTCGAGCTTGGCCTGCCGGAATCATGTCAACATCCATGACCACTACACGGTCTGGGGAAGCACCAAGAACAATCAGAACTCCCTGGTTGACCTCGCCTCAGCCATCATCGACCCCTACTACATGAAGATGAAGGATGAGAGCAAGAAGCACAGGATCGCCTGGCACGGTGCCTGGGAGCAGAGATTGGATGAAGAACACGTCAAGTACGCGGCCAAGGATGCGTACACAATCTAGGAGATGTACAGGCGGATCATTGACATGAGGAAGTGTCTTCATCCTGCCCCAGACGAGGGATCAAGCCACATACCAATGACGGGAGCGTCACAAGAAGTAGATGACTAGATGATCGTTTCTCCTAGTTTAGAATGCATGTAATTGTTTATTGATGTGTGTGCAGATGGTTTGTATAGTCACTTATGTAATTGGATGCTTATTTTGTTTATATATGTTGTTCTTCTATAGACAGAGCAAATTGCATCACAGACGGAGTAAACTAGGGAACCCGTCGGTGATGATTTCATCAATCGCTGACAATTGTAGACCAGCAAGCGTTTGCCCACAACACACATGGCTTATTAGCAGCAATCGTCTCTGTTATTATCGGTCTTTGCACACATTTCAGATTACGGACCTGTTTGCCGCGTATCACACACATCTTGTTCAGTTGAACCATTTCTGTTGTCTTGGCTCATCGCAAAAAGTTCATCCGAGTGAACTGTATGCCCTCTATCGCACACACCTTGATCTGGCAGACCGTTTCTGTTGTGTTTCCTAATCACACACAATTCATCCGAGTGAACTGTATGCCGCATATCGCACACACCCTCATCTGGCTGACTGTGTCTGTTGTTATGCTCATCGCAAACAGTTCATATGGACCAACCGTATGCCACATATCGCACAAGCAACTCTGATCTGAACCGTGTTTGATGTTTACGCTATCGCAAATAGTACGTATCATTTTTGACAGTTTTCTTACATCATCATTTGTGATTAATGCATCGCACACAGTTTCATCGAAGGGTCTCTGATTGTACTGTCGTGTTTGGACCATCCTGTGGTAGTGAAGGCACCACCTGAACATAGCGCGGTGCAGCGTGGGCATGAAGCGGAGCGCGGATGGCGGCAGCGAGCGCAAATGTCCAGCATGAAAGCTGAGCTCCTCAAGCCGATCTAGGGCTGGGCATAGGAACTAGTTGTGAAACCTGGGTTCGGCCTTGCAGTTGGAACTGAACTTGCCAATAGCAAGGCGTCTGACCGGCCCAGGGTGCATGGCGAGGATGTGGGACAATGCGTCCAAGCGTTTGCGCTCCCCGCTGCAGAGCTCGACATTGTTGATGAGGTCCAGGGGGGAGTGCCAGAGGGGGCACCACCGCTGGGAGAGGACAATGGTCTGTATGCCAAATTTTATGCGGAGGAGGGATATGATGGTTACCAACATCTCGTAGGGGAGGCTGTGATGAAGTCCACGCTCACCGGAGGCTCTTGCGGTTATGGCTTGACCCGCCCTCGCTTGTTAGCCGCCTCGTCATCCATCTCGTAGTAGGCGGCGGTCCTTTGCCGCGGTGCTTGTAGATGAGAACGGAGGACTGTTCTACGTACCTTCCCGAGGCGTCCGAAACTAAAACCAGCAATAAATTAGCAGCGCTCGTAGCTCGCTTCCCGGTACGGTGAGCGTGCAGGATAGACTGCTTGCAGTTGTCCTGTCTAATCAAACATCTGCCCGCGGTAGTAAATGGCTAGATGAACACCCATGTTTGGAATAATACGACCATTTGCGATAATAATGTGCCAGCTATTTTTTACGAAATGCTTAGGAAAATCAATTTATAAAAAGGCAAAATGAACCCTGAATAATTTCATATTTTTAGCACGAAACTCCTATAGTTGCATGTTACCTCTGTAAAATAAATCAAGGCGGGAAGAGACAGCGTATGTCATTTCGCACACAGAGGTGACCAAGTTCCCTCTCAGAACAATATCCAACTCCAGCTTACAAAAGGTACAAAAGCACAAGGATTAATTGCTCATCAGGTTTAGACAAAATCCAGATTGAACAGGACAATAACATCTAACTCAACCTAAGTTTTTGGCAGTCACAATCAAATGGATTGGTCTGATCCATAAAATCAAGATCCTGGGCCATAAAATCTACTGCTACGTGAAGACAAGTTTTTGTAAATAGAAGCTTAGCATGTTTAGAAGCCCTTTTGTCCACCTAAAAATTCTTTTTATGTTGTTCAACGTGTCCATCCGTGAGAAAGTTTTTGTTAAAAAACTTAATCCTCACGGACAATAGTACCCTCACATTCAACAGGAAGAATGTGACAAAGCTGGTGTTTGCATGGTTGGATGCATATCCTTCCAGCGTTATTGTCCTCAAACGAATGTCATGAGAACTGAGAGATCCCGGTGCTTCTTATGCCACCGATTGGTTATACCTTTTTGTCCATGTGCTTTTGCCTAAATAGACATGAAGACTGAAAACAGTTAATGTCTAAAAAAAGAGTATGTTGAAAGAGCGACAGCTGAACGGTTAATTCTAGTAAATTATATATGGGATTTCAATGTGCTTGAAATCATCACCTCTATATACAAATTCTACAGACATGGAAGGCATCGCAGCAAGCCAATAATCGTGTTCAGATCAAAACACCACATACTGATATGTAAGGTCTTGACAGAATCCAACACCATTGATAGGGTATCCATGGACAAACTCTTCGTTGAGCATAGAACATAATATTACTACCAAAAGTGTACTCCAAGATGATATAAAACTTATGGGCACAAATGAAAAATGCAGCTTATGATTACAAAAGTGTTGATGATATAAGACTTATGCGCACAAATGAAAAATGCAGCTTATGAATACTAACACTACTGAGATCAGCAGATTTGCCGTCTGCCCACTCTTTGCCGTCCGCTAGCGGACGGCAAAGGTAGGCTTTGCCATCAGCAACCAGAAAGCGGATGGCAAAGAGGCAGCGGATGGCAAAGGTAGGCTTTGCCATCAGCCAACTCTTTGCCGTCTGCTAGCAGACGGCAAAGAAGCTTTATCGTCTGATAGAGGCGAGGGTGTCCCGATCTTTCGATGAGATGATAGCTATCGTTTTTGGTGGAGTAGACTTTGACGATCCGACTACGAACGTGCGAGGACGTCACGCCATAGCAATCGCTAAACCAACTCCGAGAGGTTATTGACCACGCCGGAGCACAATCAACCTGACCACGAGGGTCTATCTCCTGCAAGCAAACGAAGAACAGGCAAGAAACTAAGATTTGCAATCTGGATATTGCGAATATACGATGAAAGCTTTATTGATCAAGGTGGGGTTCTGTGACGTCTTGGTCTGGTCGTTGAACACAAACGAAGTACGCAAAGTTGCAGCTATGGCGAACTTTTAATCTAAACAAAACCCAAAGTCTAAACGGTGCCCTAAGGGCTGTATATATGGAGGAAGAGGGGGGGATTTCGTGGCCCTTGAAGGAGGGGTCCGAAACCAACCCTATCTCTTGTTTCCCCACACATACGGACTCTAAAAACAGCCTATACTCAAGTATTTCGAAATTACATGGGCCTGGCCCAATAATAAGGTGACGCAGCACCTATAATAGCCTCTGGATGAAATTTATGAAGTGGCATCTTGTATATTTCGTCCAAGGCTTCCTGCACTCATTATGGTGGCTTCAAAGTCCTGAAATCATCACTTGTAACTCCGTTCTTGTTCCCCTTGCGCATGCCATCATCTCCATGCTTGAACTTGCTCCAAGGTTCCTCTTTCTTGTCCAAGCTAGGCCCTTCATTTGTAAGCAAAACAAATGTATCCAATTTAGGCAGCATCATATTCTCATGAACATTAGAATCATTACCAAGAAACGAAAGTACCTGATAATTTAATTGGCGTGCGCGAGCTCTAGTAATTGGTCCAGTATGTATAGCAGCAGGGGCTGTGGGTGTAACAATGGTATTGATGTCCTCATCATCGTCTGCTAGTAGATGGCAAAGAGGGGGTTTGGCCCACTAGCTGTCAAACCCTAACGGGACCCCTCTTTGCCGTCCGCTAGCAGACGGCAAAGCGTTCTTTGCTGTCCGCTAGCAGACGGCAAAGGAGAGGCGGACGGCAAAGCTTCAAAATTGACTTAACGGGGCCGCGCCCCCGCCGTCGCCCTCTCTCTCTCTGTCTCCTCTCCTCTTTCCTCCCTCTGCCACCCCGCACCGTCGCCGCTGCACCCTTCCCGTGCCGTCGCCACTGCACCCTCCCCGCACCGTCGCCGCCGCCCCCTCCCTGCCTCCCCACCCCCCTCCCGAGCCTCCCTGCCGCAGCCGCGGGTCGACCGCCCCCGAGGAGCGCCGCCCATCGCCGCCCCCTTCCCGCCCCGTCGCCACCCCGCCTCGCCGCCGCCCCGTCGCTGCCCCCTCCCCGACCCGTCGCCGCCCCCACGGTGAGCCCCTGCCACCCCCTCTCCTGTTTTTGTTTTTCTTTCTGTTTAGTTTAGGTTTTTCAGTTTATAGTTAGGTTAATGTTAGGTTATTTATTTTAATTAGTTTAGGTTATTTAGTTTAATTAGTTTAGGTTTAGGTTTAATTAGTTTAGGTTTTTTAGCTATGGTGACAGATTACATATTTGTGGCATGCTAAGTCTAGACTTCTTTTTGAATGATTCGGATGATGCTTCTTCACTTCTCCGTAGTTTGTTAACTGTCCGTAGCTTCTTTAGCAATCGTATGGCATGACTTGTGGGTGTAAGACCTTTTTTTCATTGAGAGAAATTCTGTGGAGTAATTTTGATAAGAAGAGGGCTGATTTGGTATATTGTTTATTTCCATGTGATGCTAATCTAGCTAGGTTAAATTCCCTAAAGAAATTGAACGGCTTGAGTTAAATCAGCATGTATGGATGTATGTATGCTTCTTGGCCATGGTAGGTGATTCTTTCTTGGTCTTGTTTGATAATATTGGAGAAGAAGAGATACCTACCCTCTGCTTGATCTTTTACTGAGTGTGACATGTTGTTTGTTCTGCTGGATAAGTTGTGTGATGATCGACCTATTCCAGTGTGTTATTGGTTTAGCGGCAAAGTTGTATTTTTATTTCTACTCTATCAAATGGTTTGTTAGGTCCTGTTTACTTACTTGAGAGCAAACTGGCAGTGCTTCAACCGGAGCTTGGTCTATCTAGCTTGACTTTGTTCTAGTCTGGTCCTTGTTAGACTGATGTAGTACAATCAGTATTCAAACTAAAGCATTTGTCAAAGCCAAACACGTCAAAGTATTTAAAACTGAGGTTTCTACAAAAACCATGGTATTCTCCTAAAACTCCAAAAATACTAAGCACCCAAACGCAGCCTTAGTTTAGTTTAATTAGGTTAGGTTTTTTTTCTGTTTTTTAAGAATAAACAAGAAAGATGAAAAAAAAGAAGTAAAAGAAGAAGAGGAAGAAGAAGAAGATGAAAAAAAAGAACAATAAGTAGAAGAAGAAGGAGAAGAAGAAGAAGAAGAAGAAAGAAGAAGATGAAAAAAAAGAAGTAGAAGAAGACGATGAAAAAAAGAAGTGGGAAAAGTAGAAAAGGAGGGTCGCCGATGGTCGAGGGTCGCCGAGGGGTCGAGGGGTCGAGGATCAAGGGGAAAAGGAGTCGAGGGTCTAGGCACATCACCCCGACCCCGACACGGCACCCCCGACCCCGACACACTTAAATATTTTATTATGTTCATGATGATGGTACACACTTAAATATTTTATTATGTTTATGTTGTACTAATTTCGTTTACTCTTTGTCATTGCAGGTGTTGACAGATGGTGGGCGCGAGTCGAGAGCGCTCCGAGCCTCCTTCCTCGACGCGTGCTGGGAGGGGTGCTATTATTCCACCCCAGCACCTTCGGAGAGCGCTGGTAGACAGCATGACGACACCGGCGGGCGCTTCTTCTTCGGCCGAGAGAGGTCGGGGGAAGCCCAAGAGGACTGCTAGAGGTGGATGTGGCGGCGGGAGAGGTAGGAAGGCTGCTGCGCCTTCCTCGCCGCCACCCCCAGCTGATTCTCCGGACCACCGGAGTGCTCCGTCTCAGGTGGACCCGTCAGACTTGGACCCGTCTCGGACTCCGGTCCACGAGCCTTGAGCTGATGAGCCTCGGGTCGCCGAGACTTCGTCCCACGAGACTCGGGCCCCAGAGTCTTCGTCCCACGAGACTCCGGTCCCAGAGTCTTCTTCCCACATGACTCCGGAGACTAGTGGCCATGCTGATGGCGAGGACACCTTTTCTGATGATAGTTATAGCGAGGGCGAGCTGGTTGAGGGGGGCAAGAAGGTCTACAAGCGTGGTGGTACGAAGCTCCTGGCCGTGCCGGCGACCCGCGATCACAGGTGGTTGATTGAGCCTAACGGGGAGAAGTAAGTGCATTTACTCTTTTTTAACCTTTGTCCTTCATGTTTCTTCAAATTAATATCTAATGTGTTGGCCTTGTCATACTGCAGGGGTTGGAAATACGACAATGGTGTCCGCAGGCCCAACCAGGTCCTTGGTGTGCTTTGCCGGCACCACTTCCCGGGGTGGGTCACGTTGTCCGGTGAGGGTCAGGTTCCACAGTTAGCACTGAGCTGGGAGCTGTACGTGGCTGCCCCGGCCCCGCCGGAGGAGAGGGTTGATGGTGTCTTGTGCGAGACGGTGGCCGACATTGTGAGGCGGCGGTTTTGGGTAATTTCTCCTTTACAGAATTAAAAATCAACATACCTAGTGATTGTACTAATCAGTGTTGTCTTGTTCGATTGCAGACCTTCTACAGGTGTCTTGAGGAACACGAGGCGGACGCGGCTATGGTTCTTGAAGCCGAGTGCAAGCGCCTACTTCAGAACTTACGGCACGAGGCTAGGGTACAGGCTGTTCGAGACTACTACGCCTCGACTAACATTAGGAGGGCGAAGAAGAAGTGCCGCGGCAAGTATCTGAGTAAGGAGAAGTACATGAAGGTAATTACCTATTCTTAAGGCCTTGTACTTAGTTTCCTTGATTTCATTCGTAAGCGTAGCGCTGAAATTTCTCTTTGCCTAACTTAGGTGCCCCCGAGATGGTGTGCGGATAGGATGGACTGTTGGTAGGCGATGGTGGATGAGTGGTGCTCTCCCCAATGGCTAGCCGTCCACAACAAGGCCAGGGATAAGTGTGCCCAAATGCAAGGTGTGCCACACCATCAAGGGAGCTCCAACCTGTTTGAGTACGGGGATCACTGGGTATGTGGTTTGAGCCCTTAACGATTCATGCAATTTCATTCTTCATGCTAGCTTGAGCCCTTACCTAATATGTTGTTCCTCTCTTTTAGGCGAAACACAACAAGAAGGACGTGCCACCGCTGTACGACCTCTATGCCATGGCCCATACTGCCCCGTACAAGAAGGCCAAGGCATTCTCTGAGGATGACCTCGATCATCCAGAGAGCTTCACCAACATCTCCTCCCACAACAAGCTCGTGAGGTACAGAGATGTTGGGAAGACGAGGAAAAGGGAGGACTTCAACCCGAGCCAGAGTCCTTTTGATCCAGAGATCATGATGCTATCTGGTGACGGGAGGTACCATGGCTCAGCAGCCATTGGGGATGGACTCATACGTTGTCCTAGAACTCTCCGGGAGATCAAGAAGCACCAGACGAGCTTCGATCCTGAGATACCGCCTTGTCCACAGCCAATGGAGCTCGCCATCGAGGCTAGGGCCCAGGAGCTTCTGGCGGAGGCAAACAGGCAGGCTAAGCAAAGGGAGAGGGAGTTGGAGGAGAGGATGGCTAGTCTGTTGGAGGCGGAGAGGAACCGGAATGACGTGTCTCACCGGGCCCTATACGAGCTCCTCGTGGGAAGTTTCTCCTGCATATTAGCCAAATCATGCACGTAATGTTTGTTTCATTACTAACTAATATGACTGACTCGTGAAAACAAAATGTGCAGTTCGTGTGTGAGAAAAACGGTCAGACCCCTCCGCCGATGCCCCAGATTGGTATAGCGGACACGGTGAGTTTCATTTGAATGGTCATTAGTTACTAGTATTCACATTTCAGTTGCATCATGCTAACGAGACATTGCAAATGATCTTTGGTGCAGCATGCCTCCCGACAAGCATCGACCGATCCTTCTCCGTCTCGCACTGGCGCAACCCCGACCCCGACCGGTCCTTCTCCATCTGGCACTGGCGCAAACCCGACTTGTCCTTCACCTCCGTGATGATGGTAAGTTTTCCCAAGTGTTTTGCTTAACGAATGCATACTTAGCTTAAGAAATGACCTACTTAGCACCAAAATGACCTATACTTAGCTTATTTTCCTCGAAAATGACATAACAACCTTACTTAGCTCCAAAATGACATATTTTACCTAGGATAGCTATAAAATGACCTATACTTACCATTTTTTCCTCCAAAATGACAAAATATGCTTAGTTAGCTAGAAAATGGCATAACTACCTAGGATAGCTCAATAATGATCTATAGCTAGCTTAGCTAGTTCATTTATGACATAATTAGCTCACTTAGGTAAAAAAATGGCATAACTACCTAGGATAGCTCAATAATGATCTATAATTAGCTTAGTTAGTTCATTTATGACATAATTAGCTCACTTAGGTAAAAAAATGGCATAATAACCTTGATTTAGCTCCAAAATGACCTATACTTAGCTTATTTTCCTCGAAGATGACATAATAACCTTATTTAGCTCCAAACTGACATACTTTACCTGGGATAGCTATAAAATGACCTATACTTAGCATTTTTTCCTCCTAAATGACTTAATATGCTTAGTTAGCTCAAAAATGGCATAACTACCTAGGATAGCTCAATAATGATCTATACTTTGCTTACCTAGTTCATTTATGACATAATTAGCTTACTTAGGTAAAAATGGCATAATAACCTTGGTTTAGCTTCAAACTATCATATAATTAGTTTATTTTCCTCCAAAATGACAAAATAACCTTACCTAGCTCCAAAATGACCGATTATAACTAGGATAGCTCTAAAATGACCTATACTTACCATTTTGTCCTCCAAAATGAATAAATATGCTTAGTTAGCTCAAAAATGGCATAACTACCTAGGTTAGCTCCTAAATGACCTATTTACCTAGCTTAGCTCTAAAATGACCTACACACTTAGCATTTTTACCTAGCTTAGCTAAAAAATGGCATTTTTACCTACCTTAGTTAGAAGAAGAAGAAGAAGATAAAGAAGAGGAGAGGAGAAAAAGAAAGAGAAGATAAATTCTTCTTCTTTTTCTTCTTTTTCTTCTAGCTAGTCTTCTTCTTCTTCTTCTAACTTTCATCTTTCCTAATTTGCAGATTTGCTTTAGATGAGGAAGCTTGCATTGATGGAGTGTACTCTTCTCCTTGTGCTTCCTTTTTGTTTATGGAAACTTGTTGGAAACTTGTTTTGGATATGTATGTATGGATATGTTGTTGGAAACCATTGTATATGTTGGATATGTTGTTGGAAACTTGTATGTTGGATATGTTGTTGGAACCTTATTGTTGGTATGCTTGTTGAAATTATTTTGAAATGTGTATATATATATATCTGTGTAATTCCGTCAAATTGAATGAATCTCAGAAAAAACAGAAAAAATAGGGGCTATACAGGCACTTTGCCATCTGTTGGCAGATGGCAAAGGTCTTTGCCGTCTGCCAGCAGACGGCAAAGCTGCCACGTGGCAGCTACCTGTGCAACCTGGGGTGCACTGGGCTGGCCTATTTGGCAGCGTTGCCATCTGCTGGCAGACGGCAAAGACCTTTGCATCTTTGCCGTCTGCCAGCAGACGGCATAGCATGCCACGTGGCCGTCTGCTGGCAGATGGCAAAGATGCAAAGATCTTTGCCGTCTGCCAGCAGACGGCAAAGAACGCCGTTAGCCCCTTAACGGAGCTAAGCTGCCACTTGTGCCGTCCAGGCTCTTTGCCGTCTGCTAGCAGACGACAAAGGCCTTTGCATCTTTGCCATCTGCCAGCAGACGGCAAAGAGGCCTTTGCTATAGCTTATTCAGCCGGACCTGTTGCCGTCTGCTGGCTGACGGCAAAGGCCTTTGCCGTCCGCCAGGCATGCCTTTGCCGTCAGCCATGGCAGATGGCAAAGTGCCTGATTCCTGTAGTGTAAAGTGTTGATGATAATATACAGTACTTGAATAAGTGTGGAGCCAACCACCATCTTGTAACCTTCAAACAGATTACACCCAAGGTCTCCAGTTTAGGCGCACAGACCGCAGTTATTTGCGAAGGTGCATAACGATAATCAAGGAGCAACCTTTGGAGTGAAGGGGCATCTTTGATGATGAGCTCCCGTCCTTTATTTGGAAACAACGGATACAACGGATACGGATTTCTTTTCCAAAAAATTCCAATGCTTACAAGGTGAGGTGACTTTATTTGGAAACAACGGATACGGATTTCTTTTCCAAAAAACAAGTAGCAAGCGCTCCAGGGCAGGGCAGCAGGACTGGATGATGCTGTGCAATGAGACCTCCGACAGATCAACCACCACAAGTGCAAGTTTTTTTAGCTATGGGAGTTGAAGCATTTGTATCAGATTGTATGCTAGATGGTACCAAGCCAAGTTGGCGGTGTGGAGAGAGGAGGAAAACCATGAGATGGACATCGGTGGTGAGGGCACAGCTATAACGCTTGGTGGGAACCTATTTTCATAGTAATGGTAGAACTCAAGCTGCTGGAGTTTTTCGAATTGACGGGATGTCAGCCAGGCATCCACCATGCAGGGTATGTGCAGCAGGCAGCATGTCGGGATGCAGAGGCATTGAACGGAGCACTGGTGGGAGGAGATAATGGCTGCGTGGAGTTCAAAATCATGAATGACAGATAGCTGGCGGCAGTCGAGATTAACAGGCGCGGCGTGCCACAGGGTGCGCCACCAAGGTGCGAGGACCTGTGTGCGGCAGCCATCCTTGGTGGGGAGAAGGGTGATATTCTCCCCGAGGATGGCGTCTAGGAGATCGCTGATGCAGTCCGCCTGAGATTCTACAGGTTCCTCGGATCCAAGGGTTGTGGCCACTTCTTCCCGCGCTGCCGGGTGCAGGATCTACAACCGGTGGTGCTGCTGGTCGGAGCCTCGTCAGTGTACATGCCAATCTGGGGGGAAATTGGCACAAACATTAGGACAGAGAAAATCATCTCAAGATGTGTAAGAAAAAATTTGCCACAAACATATATGTAGGACATTCAAAATCAATTCTAAAGATCTGGAAGAAAAAATGGCACAAATATATGTACGACAATCCAAATCAATTCTCAAGATCTGGCTACGAATTATTAGAACGAATGCTAACCCTAGTCGGATTATTAGCAAAAAATCATTTGTACAGAACAAACAATTAATCACTAACCATAGACGGATACCATTCAAACAATCAAAACACTACGCGGATCTAAAGAATCCTGCTCTGATTTCATGGACTGGGAGAACATAACCATAGGATTTCTATTCCAAAAAAAGAAGGGGGGCTAACAGGTTTTCCGTCGGAGTCGGAGTCATTGCCAGAGTAGATGTGGACCTCTGGCTCCGGCTGGGGAGGCACGGCAGCGGCGACAAAGTCAAGGTCGCGCTGTTGCCTGCGTGAGACCTCGTCGGTGGCGACCGCAACCTTTGTGCCTAGCTTCATATGTTGTGCGGGTGCTTCACCGACCCTGGCGTCGTCAGTCCCATTGGTGCGCTTCGGCGGTATCCTCATCCACTCCAAGCAGCGGTGGTCCATGTGGACGGGGTTTGCGGCTGCCTATTATGACCGGTGGCTCGGGCGCGCCATTAATATGGAGCAGTGGGAGCGAGGTTGGCGGCGGTCATAGGGCTGGCTCACCTCCCGGTGAGCCTGCGTAGCAGACTGCTGGCATGCCTACCGTCATATGACACACCTACTAGCACGCCCCCGGGTGACACTACGCAGCGAACACGCGCACACCTCCCGGTCTGCCTGCGCGGTGGACTGCTCGCATGCGTCTCATCAACTCATGCATGCTCGTACGGCACATGGGACGCGTGACGGCACGTATTATATTGATTTTCCTTTTTGATGATTAATTCTACCACTTTATTGCTTAAACAAAGCACGGCACGTAGATTGTTGGTCTAACGCACACGGTTAGAATAAATAATCTGTTGCGATATTGGTTGCTAATTATTGATAATTTCCTGTCTGTAAGAAGATTATATCAAAACTTGTCTCAAATTTGACAAAAAAAAATATAATATCACAGTCTATTAGTGTCCATATGACACGACGATAAGTTTCATGAATTTCAACCTAGTTTTGGTTTTACTGGATTTTGAAATCAAGATTCTCGATGTTTGAAATTTCTTGCATGGGGACTAAACATGCACCCGGGGACACGTACACATATGATTTTCCAATCCAGTTTGGTGCACTATCACGTGTCCAATGTAGCTCAAATTTGATTTTTGCATATTAAATCCCTAGGAAATCAATAAATGTATAAAAACAGCCAAATGATCTCTGATTTTTTTTCAATTTTTAACACTACACTCCTTTGGTCACATGTTCGTTGCAGAAAAAGTTTACACGCATCTTTGGGCCACATGCACGCGGTGGTCCTAGGACACTCACTTGCGTGTGACACTCTTTGTGGGCCCGCGAGGTCGTCGCCCATCATTATGACCTACAGCGAGAGAGGTTAATTTGACCAACAAGGATGGTCATTTTTTGGTTTGTGTTACGTACGGTAGGAGTATATATATATATATATATATATATATATATATATATATATATATATATATATATATATATATATATATATATATATATATATACATCTGGGCTATTCTGTTTCGCGTAACAGAATATTATTCTGTTACCCTACTTGAACTGACGGCCACGAGACACTGGACTCACAGGATTTGCCACGTGAACTGATCTTTCTGTGCCTTCGACGGACGAAAATAGGGGGTTCAACGAGGAGCTTCCAAGGGTTCTCCGGCGCGCTGCTGCAGGCCATTCATTGCCAGAGGAGACATGTACGGGATTCCGCACGTGCGCACGCTCACCTGGTCGTGTTTTCCGATCTCAAGTCACCGGAGGTGACGACGTGGGCATTTGGCGGCGGAGGTGTTGCGGGCTTTGGCGTTTGCCGTGGTGTTCGCAGCCGTCAATTTTTACGTTTGTTTTGTTGTTTTATGTGTTATAGGGATGTCAGAATGATCGATGTGTGAGAGTTTTTGAGATTTTTTGACTGTGATTTCTGATGAGAAGTTTTGTTGTTCTTGGTCGTTGGCCATGGCCGCCATTCAAGTGAGTTCTTCTTTTTCTCATGTTTTGTTTTCGAATTGGCGTTGCAGTGAGAGCGGGGAGGATCGTATGAGCAGTTTTGCATTGTCAATTTTGTTCCTTGAGTTGTTTCTACCCCGGATTCCCATGTGATTTGGTCGTTGGCGGAGGTGGTGTATCGTGACTGACTGTAGCCTACGATTTTCCTGTAATCTGGTGAAACGGTGTAATTAAGTTTCTTGTTTTTCTGTGTTGTTGAATTTTGTGGGCAGACATCGATGCTTCTTGAATGGCTGACGTATGTGTAGTTGGATTGCTCGCTGACAAATTTGTATTTACTATGCGTTGACATCAGAGTAAGTAGTTTCTACCAGCTGCCTATCCAACCATCTACACTATCAATATAAAGCCCCTCCCCACCCCCTGCCCTCTTTCACTTTCATTCCACCAGCAACCACCAAAGAAAAGCCAGATGGATCCTGACCTGGGAGAGATCACAGAAGAGGAGGGGATGCCATCGATGTGAGGGCTACAGCAGCAGAGCATAGGAGGACGAGGCGCAGGCGCAGGCAGAGGGCACAACAAGCGGCTGAGGAGGAAGTGGACGCAGAGTTCAAGAGACGAGGTGCTGGAGACTTGCAACTCCAATGAACTGGAGCTAGTTTTCCCAGACGGCAGGAGAAGGAACTCTCTACAGATCATCAGGTGGGCTAGGGTGAGAGCAGCCACGGCTCCACATCCATCCACCAGGGCCAAGTGGCGTCGGTTCTTTGATCGTTATGATTGAAGTACTGAATTTTTATGTTTTCAAGATTATGTTGGGAGAGCGCAGAGAGTTGAATGACTAAATGAATTCATCTGTCTATCTCTGAATGAGTTATTCTATCTACATATGTTGGTATGTGCACTTTGAACTGTTGCCGTATGTGCTCTCCCATAATTATTTGAACTGCTGCTTTATCTGTACTTGAACTATTTTGTGGTCAATGTTGTATGAGTTGTGTGACGACATCATCATAATAACTATTTTCTACCGGCTGGCTGCCCACCTGCCTATTTATTTGTTTTATAATCTGCGAGCCTTCCTGGCTATAAATTCTATGCATCTATGTGTGGTGTGTGGCTCAATCTCCTCCTCCTTTCTCTTCCTTCCACCAGAATCAGATCTAGGTTCCTCCCTCTTCTCTCTGTTCTTTTCTTCCCTTTTCCTGTGGTGCCCATGGAGGATTGTTCATGCGGGTGCTCGCAAGGATGTTGCCCATAGCTGATGCTTGTGTGTACGAATCTGGTTTGGAGCTCACCGAGAGTCAGCGCCATGGGCAACTTTTGTCGCTGCTTCACAGCAACCATGGGTTTCATGCTCCCTATGTTTGTCGCCTGACGGCTGGGGACTTGGAGGAATCATGGGTATGTGTTTCCTATTTTATTTGTTTTGTGCTTTGTAGGTCTCATTTTGAATCCCATGGACGGAATCTGTAGTTTATTTTTGTCAATAGTTTGTCTATAGTTCTTATTGGTTTTGTCAGAAGTTAACAGTAGGGATTCGTACGTGTATTTGTTCAGTAGTTAACAGTATTTATTCCTTTTGCATAATTCTTGTTCTATTTTTGTCAGAAGTTTACTGCAGGGATTCATATGTATATTTCTTCAGTTTGGTCAGGACATAGCTCTAGTTAGTTTAGTGTTTTGGGTTCAGATATTTTTTTCACTTGTTATGTAACAGTTGCTAGATCTGTGCAAATATTTAGTTATGTTAGGTGTTCACTTTTTTTTCTTACTCCCATGCCCATTTGCAGAAAATTACATCCAGAATCAGGATTGTTGCTCCTAGTTCGGGGATACTGAAGATGGAGACGGCAAACAAGAATGGGTATCAGTTGATGGAAGTTGCCTACCACATCGACTTCGATGGTTGCATCAACCAAACGACTGGGTGGAAGGAGATTGTGGCAGAGTCTAGAATTGAGGATGGAGATGTGGTTATGGTTATTTTCTTCAGGGAAGATGACTCTCTGACATTCAGAATGTATGTGCTGTAGGTTTAAATGTGGCAAATGAGGCTGGTTGTGAGATTTGTGTGCGTTTGATTATGTTGCAGTTTTTTTAAACAATGTGTGTGAGATGGTTGAACTCTATGTTCGTATGTTATTGTATGTGCTATATTTTTAATTTAATGCTTCCTATTTTGGCTCAAGTGCAATTGTTTTTATTTTTTTATATTTCGTTTGGAACAACTATAGTTGAACTGATGTGCATCCTTTGTTTTTACTGGCATATTTTCATGTAGATTGCCCGCACATCAAAAAATATATGTTGATGATGGATGTAGCACCCCTTGGGTTGAGTTTGTTGAACTTGCATGCTGATAATGATAGAACTGAAGTACTTTGAATGTCAATGGCCAATTGCATTCGTTTGCTGCAGAGCATTTTTTCTTAGTACTGATAGGAATTTAGAGAACAATTTAGTTTTTAGTTGACTACTGATAGTTCTAGTAATTTTTTAAATAAAAAGAATTTAATCTTGCTGCACAGTACAAATTTTATTTGAACTTTTTGAATTTTAGTAGTTGAACTTTATAAAAATTTGTTTTAAAAATTTGTTGAAGTATTGTTTTTAGAATTACAATCTTTCTACGTTGAATTATCGTTTTAAAAATTTGTTTAATTTTTTTAACAACAAACATGTGTTTGAACTTTTCTACATTATTTATTTGAACTTATTTCTTTATGTTTTTTTTAAATTGTGCATTTTGTTCCTTCGATTGGTCGTGTGGTATCCGAAGGAATTTTGTAATGGGTCGCTCTGTTGTATTGGGCCACCCCCGGAGCCATTGTTTTCGGCCGAAATAGTCCGTCCGCGCGGCTGTGCAGTACCGCGTATGCGTGCGCTATGCGTTTAGTCCCACCTCGCTAGCCGAGGGGGCTCTCGACCTGTTTATAAGCGTTGCCGACGCACACCTGTCGAACTCCTCTAAATATTCACTTGAGCGCTTATACACGGCGCTCGCTCTCTGTCATGACCTGTGGGCCCTGTTCGGTTGTCCCGCGCAGTATGGTTTACAATGAATTCGCCAACGGTTCGCTATTGGCTTGAGTACTAGTATCCACCAGCGTTGGGCCGGCCTGTCCCTTGGGCGGTCAAATTATTTTATTGTTCTTAGCAAATTTTCTTCTAGTTTCTATGAATTCCTTTTTTGCCTGATATAAGCATTTTATTTTCTTATTGGTACTGAATGTTCTTCTCTACTTGAACTGACATATTTTTTTATAATGTGTTTTTCCTCCCTTTCTTTTTGTTCTCATTTTTTCAGTATTTTTGGATTTGATGAACATCCGGGTAAGACATGTAGGACCGCACCGAGGGGCATAGTCGTACTGACACATCTTTTTTTGCTTTTTTTCTATGGACTGATAAACAGTGTCATCGGTAGAAAGGCGGCACCACATCGAGTGGTGGTTGCACCATAGCGCGAGGCTGAGCCAGGGGGAGGGGGGGCCCCCCATCCCGGCGAGGCCGAGCCAGGAACGAGTCGTAGCAGGCGACGACGCGGTGCACCGCGTCGTCACATAAGGAGGCGAGTCCGTAACATGACTTGCCCCATTATCTATCTTTTAGGGGGAAAACCAGCACAACACCGAGGGGCATAGTTGTACTGGCACATCTTCCTTGTATGGACTTTGCCCCCATTATCTATCTTTTAGGGGGTGTGGGTGCGTGGGGGGGACAGAATAACCACACTGCGCCTGTCAAACGAGTGCCCTGCCACATTAGCGCGGGGCCGAGCCGGGGGGAGGGGGGTCGGGACCCCCCCTCCCCCATCCCGGCGAGGCCGAGCCAGGAACGAGACGTAGCAGACGACGATGCAGCATGCCGCGGCATCGCATGCGGAGGCGAGTCCGTAACATGACTTGCCCCATTATCTATCTTTTAGGGGGTGTGGGTGCTCGGGGGGGGGGGGGGGGGGCAGTGGGGGGGGGGGGGGGGGGGGGGGGACAGAATAACCGGACTACGCCTGTCAAATGAGCGCACTCCTGCATTAGCGTGAGGTTGAGCCTGGGGGGAGGGGGTCGAGACTGATGGATGGACATGTTCAGCACTGATGGATGGACATGTTCAGCACTGATGTACTGTTTTAGCACTGATTCATCAGTTATGCACAGTTTTTTATATTTTTCCCTATAACTGATGCATGAACATTTCGTGCACTGCTTGTAAACTGAACATTGAACTTGGGAACAGTATGCATATATATATATATATATAAGTGATGCATGTCTTTTTTGTTTTTCCTCTAGAACTTATGCATCTACATTAGAAGTACTCCTAGTTTCTGCATCATTGAACTTACTGTGTAACAAGTGTATTTTTTTTTCAACAACAGTCTTTTACTCGTTCGAACTGACGCAACTACATGACATGTACTATTAGTAATCACAACATACAACTTGCAGTGGTAGCTGAACCTAATATAAACCGTAGTAGCTACTTGGACTGATGCATAAGTTTATGTTTTTTGACTGGAACTGAAGCTAGCATTTTAGAGGTACTGACAGTAACCTCGACATCCAAATTGTGCATCAAGTGGCAGGGGTGTAATGAACTAATGCAAGCATTTGCAATGTACTATCAGCTTATGCATCATAGGAACATGTGCTACTGATGCAGCACACATGTAGTACTGATGAACCTAATAGTGTAACATATAGACAGACCAAAGTTTGTGCAATTTTTAAATCAAATCTTTTGCATAGTAGGACTGATGAACTGACACAAACGTGGTATTTTTCTTTAGGCAAACCCAGATTTGAAAACATTTTTTGAACTGATCGTTTGTGCTTCAGAAGCAATCAGGCAGATTGAATTTTGAGGAAAATTCGTGTGGGAAGCACACATCACCTGAAGTGGCATGTTCTTGCATCTGACGTCTTCTTCTTCCTCTTGTCGGCGGCGTACTGGAATAAGCTTGGAAGGCGACGCCATTGATGCAGTCAAGGAGCTTTGGGAGATGGTGGCGCTCTTGCTTGTGGTGGAGATCCGGCAACGAGGTCCAAGGAAGCAGCGACTGGTGGCGGAGATCACGGATCCGTTGAAGGAGCTCCGGCGAGGGGGAGGCTGGCTGCGGGGATCACAGCCCCGGCGAAGGAGCTCCGGTGAGGGGGAGGCTAGCCGTGTGGATCACGGATCCGTCGTAGGAGCTCCGGCGAGGGGGAGGCTGGTGGCAGAGATCACGGATCCGTCGTAGGAGCTCCGGCGAGGGGAGGCTGGTGGCGGGGATCACAACCCCGGTGTTGCTGCGCCAGCGAGGAAACAGACGGCGGCGGTGGATCTGTCAGCCGCCAGTCACGGCGCCGCGGGCTCCCTCGCTCGGGCTGCCGCCATCGCTCGCTCGCCTGCGACGGCTGCCTCCGGCGGTAGGAGGCGGGTTAGGTTGGGGGTGGGTCGGGGAGTTTCTGCGGTGCAGGCTGTTGGCGCGCCGCGCCCTTATAGAGCCGAGCAGTAACATAATATTATTCTATTACTAGTACACTGGTACAGCAAGCTGCTATACAAACGGTTTTTAACCCCTTTCCGTGACGGCATTTGGAACCGTCGCCAAGTGAGTGTGGGCGATAGGGGGGTCTTCCCACACGACCCAGAAACCATCGGGGATAGGCCCTCTGGCCACACACGCTCGGCAAAATGAGGTCGTGTGCGACGGGCGAGCGATCAAATACGATTATACGCATAGTTGTATTAAAAAAATCAATTATATAGGCCAAATTGTTTCCAGTCGTAAGTACATCCCACACAGTCAATCTCGGTTAAACGTCTCCATTTGTATGTACATTCCACAAAGTCAACCCAAGGAATACGTTTCCGTTAGTATGTACATCCCACACAATCAATCCAAGAAGTACGTTTTCGTTCGTATATACATCCCACACAGTCACTCCAAGGGAAACGTTTCCATTCGCATGTACATCACACACAATTTTCCCATTAAATCGGTTGTGATAGCGTTGCCATTGCAGACGATATTAACAATTTTACCATTTGCGTTATTGAATGCATCACACACAGTGCATAGAAGAAACTGTGTGGCATAGGCTGTCCATCATACACACTTTTTATGCGGTAAACCTGTACGCAAGGTGGCCTAACACAAACAGTTTTCAAGAGGATGTCGTCTGTGATTGTTCATTGATCCAACACGGTTTATTCCTAGAAACTGTGTGCGTTGCCTGAGGTCATCGCCCACGGTGTTTTCTCAATTACCGTTTGCAATAGAAAAACCCAATTAGCAGGCTAATTGGCCTATTGTTAATAATCCATTTATTAATCTAATTGACATTTCATATTAAGCACACAATATATTTCATTTTCGTATTAAGGAAGCAGGATTTCATAATTGAAATACATTAGAGTACAACATCATATAGCTTCAGCACTCAGCTACCCCATTACACAACTGCACTAGCACCAAGTTTCACATGCAACATCTATAACCTTTGGAAATTAGCATCATAGACAGTACATAGACAGATGAATCTCATCTGGAAATTAGCATCATAGACAGTACATAGAGAGATGAATCTCTTCAGGAAGACTTCAATATTGAACTGTGGGTGTTGTATCAATACCTTCCTCGCCTCCTGATCATACAGGTGGTTTGAGAGGTAATCATCAGTGAACTGCTTTGGAAAGGCCTGAAAACAAGGATATGCATAACTATCTTCTCTAGATTTGAAATGGCGCAAAGGAATTAAAAAGACAAGGTATAATAGTTAGTACCATGTTGTAGTGAACTGATGTCTTCTTCATTGTGCAGGCAAAGATCTTGTTGTTTTTTGTAGCTAATTTATTTATCCTAACAATCTTTCTGAGTTTCTTGACTTGACTGATATTCATAGACAACTCATTTCCCCATATGGAAAAAGGGTCGAACAGTGGGTCAAAACCTCTGACAGCAGGACCTACATGTGCAAGACCAAATTGTTAAAAACCTAATATTTAAAAACAAGAAGTGGAAAGGTGTGTTATTAACTGCAACAGGCCTAATATTTAAAAACAAGCAAACATAGTCATTCAAACTTGTATTGTGCAAGTCTAAGTACACTAGTATTGGCCCTGTTTGGATCCATGGGTTAGAGTTAGTTTGAGCTATTTTGGGCTCAAATAGCCCTAAAGTATCCAAACATGAGGGCTAGATTGAGCTAGTTGCGTCTAACCCACCCAAAACAACTATCCCACGCAAGAGGTGCTAATTGGGACTAGTTCTCCTAGTGCATTTTGTTGTCAATCTAACCCTGTCATCCAAACACCTCTTTGGCTAGAGTTAGTTTAGGGTTAGTCATTGTTGAGTATCATTGTTATTTACGAAACATAGGATAGCATAGGATTTATTCTACCTTGACTTGTACTCCAAGGTGATCATGTACTCCTATATATATGCCCACGAGGCTCGAGCAATACAATCAACTATTCCACCAATCTCTCTCTCTCTCCCTTTTAACTGTCATGAGCTAGAAACTAACTCTAACCTCTAGCTAAGTTAGAGTATCCAAACAGTGCCATTATTAAATCAAATGGAAAGGCGTGTTAAATACTCCCTCCGGTCCTTTTACTCTGCATATAAGAATTGTCTGAAGTCAAACTTCATAAAGTTTGACCTTATTTATATGAAAAAATATCAACATCTACCATGCTAAAGTTATACAATATGAAAATTTAAGTCATGACACATCTACTGATATTGATTTCATATTGTGAATGTTGGTATTTTTTTCTATAAAGTTGGTCAAACTTTACGAGGCTTGACTTTAGACAAATATTATATGCGAACTACAAAGATTCGGAGGGAGTACAACATGCTTAACAGCAACCAAATATAGTCATTCATAGAGCTATTGTTAAAATTGGTATTGATGAAATTGAACTGCACAGTTCATACTAGCACATATAGAACATCACACTGTGAATAGCTGAAATAAACAAGGCATACTACGAACAACCAAAGATGGCAATTGAAACTGGACATATGCTAACTACAAACAACCGAACAACCATAAACCATAGAAATAAACAAGGCGTAATGCAGACAACCAAATATAGCAATAAATACTAGACAGGCTCTCACTACAAAAGGGGTTCGAGAAAACAAATCATGGGTTTCCTCACTTGTCATAGATTGGCTCCTCCTCATGGTTGCCGTCGATGAGGTCTGACTTGCCGGCTGAGGATCCCAAGCTAGCGTCGCAGAACGTGTCCTTCAGAAATGACAAAAGGGGCTCCATGGCGATGAAGGATGGCAAATTGTTCATAACGAGCCGCAGGAGATCAGCAGCAGGGCCATCGATGAGATCGACGGTTGTCGAACCCAAAGGGTTGGGGGTGGGCAACTTAACCTGTGACATAGCCCGCGTCAAGCCGTCGCTGTCGATGACCTCAATGTCGTAGCCGGCGTCCGTGACATGCCAGAATACTCTAGCCCGCTGATTGAAAGGCTCAATCCAGGTCCAGTCATCAGCGTCAGCTTCCTCGACGGCCACCTCGCCGACGTCGGGCGAAGAGGCCGTGGTAAAGCTCTTTTGGGCCATTCGCTCCTCGAGCTCCCCGGGAAGCGTAGCCGGGCTTAGGCTGCGATGCTCTGGAGTGGGGGTGGGGATGGGGATCTCTGGGAAAGGGGGCATTTCATAGGCGTCATCTAAGAAACTCAGGGCAGCGAGGGTACGTATATTGGCGGGTAAACTGCACGGGCAGACCGGCAGAGGTTGACGATGGAGGCGGCGGCGGCCGTGACCTAGCTAGGTTTGGAGCGAGGGAGGGGTGGTGTGTATGTGTGTGAGCGGGGGATTTGGGGTGAGCGAAGGATTTAGGGTGTGTGTGTAGAGGGGGTCCAAGGTGGTGTTTGAGGAAATGTCGTGGGTACTGAAAATTTTACTAGGCGGGAGTAAAATGGCGGGGCTACCAAAAATTTGGATCAAGGGATTGAAGCAGAGCGGCGCGGGAGTCACGAACATCACATACGGTTAAAACATAATAATCGTGTGCTATCAAACAGAAAAACACTCCAGCCGAGCAGATATTTTTGAGATTGCGAGGGATGCAGGTGGGAATAAAATGCCGGGGCTTCTGAAAATTTGGATCTACTGATTGAAGCCGAGCGGGAGTAACAGACATCGCACATGGTGCACACATACTAATCGTGTGCTATCAAACAGAAAAACCATCTAGGCGGGTAGATATTTTCGAGATTGTGAGGGAGTAGATATTTTCGAGAGGGGGAGGGAAGCCTCATGGAGCACAATCTACTGTGATCATGTGGGTGACAGCAGCAGGGGCACGGCACACAGGTAGTCCTAGGGAACCGTGTCTGTTTTGTACCCGATCGCAGACGGTTGCTGTGTCTGACTCGTTTGCTGTTTATAAATTTGGTGGAAAAAACGCGGGAAAGGATCAGAACACGAACACACTTGCATGTGGACCAAATACATGTATGAAAACGGTGGTTTGATGTTCAAATACCCAATGCACAACTTTGATGTGGCACCTGTCGCACAAACCTCACGTTATTATTGCTAGCCCCCCCCCCCTCCCCCCCACAAACACACGTACACACACACTTCGTGTTGCCGGGAGGGGAATCCTAGCTATGAACGCATGCCCCCAAATAGCTAGGTTTGACATCTCACCCTACCGTAACACAAAACCGAAAGGAGTACATCATGGTCAACCCCCCCCCCTTGCTTCCGATCAAATGTGGACCGTGTGCGGGCCCACAAATGTGTTCTTCTGGCGTTAGATGGGTGAGACCACATACGAACCACACCTGCGGGTGGCCCGATATGTGTGTGTGTGCGTGTGTGTGTGTGAAAACAATGTGGTGTGATATTTAATTAACCAAATCACAAATTTGATGTGGCACATGTGCATCGCCAATTAACCGGACATCCCCGACCCCACGGAGGTTCATCTAGTGCAAAGTAGTATTGTGCCCCCCACCCCCCCCCCCCACACACACACACTTTGAGTCAGTGGGAGGGGGCATCTCACCAAGGCGTATTGTAAGACTGACTAAGAAGAATCACCACCTTGGTCGTATAACCTCTCTTGTTGTTGGGTCAAAGTCATGCATGGACGTCCACATGCGGCCCCACAAAATAGGCTAGCTTGTCGCCGATAACCACGCGAGGGAGTGCCTGAAGACAACCACTGCATGCATGTGGCCCAAACATATGTATGAAGGGTCATGTGGTGTTTGAATATACCCAATGCACAACTTTGATGTGGCAGCGGGCTTTTGGAACCGGAAAGTCCCCACACAGAGCGAGGGTTCACGATGCGTATACTATATATGTGTATAGCCACGCGAGGGAGTGCCTGAAGGCGTATTGTAAGTCCCCACACAGAGCGAGGATTCATGTGTATGCGAGCCCTCGAACTTAGCTCTTGAATCTCACCATGATCGACGTACGACTATACGGTAACGCGAACCAAGAGAAGAATCCACCCTGGTAACCTCTCTTGCGTTGTTGGTCGAAGTGATGTGGACGTCCACGCGGGCCCATGAATATATATGATGTCGATGATAACCAAGAGAGGGAGAGTGTCCAAAGACAACCACTGCATGTATGTGCCCCAAACATATGTATGGACATGCGTGATGCATGCATATATGTTTGAATACCAAAAGCACAACATTTTGATGTGGCGCATGCATGCGTCAAAAATCGCACAGTCCCCACACAGATCTAGTTCATGACGCGTCGCGTGCTCGCCCCCCCCCCCCACTTCGACCCGGTGGGAGGGATCCATTCGTACACATGCGCTCGAAGTATAGTTGCATGTACCGTACCGTATAAGATGAACCAAAATTTAATCCTCTCCTAATTATAAGTCAAATTAACCTCTATCGCTGTCGGGCAAAGTGATTGACCAAGCGGACACAAAGAGATGGACGAAGCATCTCGTCGATAACCCCATGAGTGAGTGCTAGAGAGGACAACCACCATCGCTTGCTTGTGGGCCAAACACATGTATGGAGATGTGTGGTTGTGATGTTTGAATACCTAATATATATGCAGAACTTTGATGTGGCACCTGCCTCGGAAACCTTTAAGTCCCCCACACGAACCGAGGTTCATGACACGCAGTATATATATGTTGCCCCCCTCCCCACTTCGACGCGTAATATATACTCCTACGTACCGTAAGACAACCCGAAAATAATCCTCCTTGTTCGTCAAATTACCTTTCTCGTTGTGTCATATATTAGATGGACGACAACCTCGCGGGCCCATGGAGGGAAGAGTCGCAGGCGAATGAGTGACAACCATCATCTACAGGTGGCCCAATGTGTTGGTGATGTTTTTAATACCCAATATGCACAACTTCTTTGTGGCACCTGCCTCGGAAACCGAAAAGTTCCCACACGGAGCAAGATCGTTCATGACGTGTGTGTAGTATGTGCTGCCCCGGCCCCCTCCTCCCCTCTTCGACGCGTACTATATACTCCTACAGCAACACAACCCAAAAAGAAACCTCCTTGTGTTGGGTCAAAGTGATGGAGGACAACCTCACGGGCCCACGGATGGAAGCATCGCACGCGAGTG
Source organism: Thinopyrum elongatum (assembly GCA_011799875.1). NCBI lineage: Eukaryota > Viridiplantae > Streptophyta > Magnoliopsida > Poales > Poaceae > Thinopyrum > Thinopyrum elongatum. The sequence continues at coordinate 250,688,362 of CM022300.1, read as the reverse complement.
ACTGTCCTATATAACGCGTAGTATTGCCCCCGGCCACCCTCTTCAACATGTATTATATATATACTCCTACCGTACATAACAAAAACCAAAAAATGACCATCCTTGTTCGTCAAATTAACCTCTCTCATCACATGTCATAGTGCTGGACGGCGACCTCGCGGACCCACGAGAGTGAGTGTCCTAGGACCACCGCATGCATGTGGCCCAAAGATGCATGTCAAACTTTTTCTACAGTGAACATGCGACCAAAGGAGTTTAGTGTTAAAAATTGAAAAAAAAAATAGATAACATTTGTCCATTTTTATACATTGATTGATTTCCCAGGAATTTAATGTAGAAAAATCAAATTTGATCTACATGAGACCCGTGATAGTGCATGAAAATGGATTGCAAAATCATATGTGTATGTGTCCCTGGGTGCATGTTTAGTCCCCATGCAAGAAATTTCTAACATCGAGAATCTTGATTTTAAAATCTAGTAAATCCAAAACTAAGTTGAAATTCCTGAAACTTATCGTGGTGTCATATGGACACCAATAGACTGTGATATTTTTTTTCTAATTTGAGACAAGTTTTGATATAATCTTCTTACATACAGGAAATTATAAATAATTATCAACCAATATCGCAAACGGATTCTTTATTCGAACCATGTGCGTTAGACCAACAATGTACATGCCGTGCTTCGGTTAACCAATAAAGCGGCAGAATTAATCATCAAAAAGGAAAAAATCAATATAATACGTGCGGCGCACACGTCCCGCGTGCCGTACGAGCATGCGTGAGTTGACGAGACGCATGCTAGCAGGCAGACCGGGAGGTCGAGGCATGCGCGTGTTCGCTACACACTTACCGTGGGGCATTCTAGTAGCTGCGTGAAATGACGGTAGGCATGCCAGCAGTCCGCTGCGCAGGCTCACCGGGAGGCGGGCCAGCCCTTTGACCGCCGCCCACCTTGCTCCCACTACTCCATATTAATGGCGCGCCCGATCCGCTGGTCATAATAGGCGGCCACACACCCTGTCCATAGTTGTCACCACCGCATGGAGTGTATTAGGATTTTGCTGAAGCGCACCATCGGTGGGAGTGGCGACGCCGGGGCTGGTGAAGCACCCGCGCAACACATGAAGCTGGGTGCAGAGGTTGCTGTCGCTGCTGACGAGGTCTCGCGCGGGCAGCAGCATGACCTTGACTTCGTCGCCGTCGTCGTGCCTCCCCAGCCGGAGCCGGAGGTCCACAGCTACTCCGGCAAGGACTCCGACTCCGACGGAAAACCGGTTAGTCCCCCCCGCCCCCCGCCCCTTTTGTTGGGAACAGAAATCCTTGGTTATGTTCACCCAGTCCATGAAATCAGAGTAAGATTTGTTAGATCCGTGTAGTGTATTGATTGTTTGAATGGTATCTATGGTTAGTGATTAATTGTTTGTTCTGTACAAATGATTTTTTTGCTAATAATCCGACTAGGGTTAGCGTGCATGCTAATAATTCGTAGCCAGATCTTGAGAATTGATTTTGAATGTCCTACATATATGTTTGTGCCCTTTTTTTCTTCCAGATCTTGAGAATTGATTTTGAATATCCTACATGTATGTTTCTGCCTTTTTTTCCAGATTGCTATGTACACAGATGAGGCTCTGGCCAGTGGCGCTGCCGGCTGTAGATCCCGCACCTGGCAGCGCGGGCAGAAGCGGCCACGCCCCTGGATCTGAGGAACCCGTAGAATATTGGGTAGACCGCATCAGCGATCTCCTGGACGCCATCCTTGGGGAGATCATACAAACCGGAGCTTCTATCAAGAAGCCTCATGGTTCCGAGAGGGAACTTGGTCACATGATCTATGTGCAAAACGACATACGCTGTATCTTCCCGCCTTGATTTATTTTACAGAGGCAACATGCAACTGTGCTAAACATATGATATTATTCAGGGTTCGTTTCACCTTTTTATACATTGATTTTCCTAGGCATTTTTAACAAATAGCCACCACGTTATTATCGCAAACGGTCATATTAGTCCAACCGTGGGCGTTCAACTAACCATTTACTACCACAGGCAGCTATTTGGTTAGACGAGACGACTGTGAGTAGTCCGCCGCGCACGCCGCGAGCACTGTAATTTATTGCTGGTTTTGGACTTTTGTTTCGGTCGCCTCAGGAAGGTACGTAGAACAGTCCTCCGTTCTCATCTACAAGCACCGCCGCCGAGGATTGTCGCCTGCTGCGAGATGGAGGATGAGCTGGCCAACAAGCGGAGGCGGGTCGAGCCAGAACCGCAAGAGCCTCCGGCGAACCTGGACTTCATCAGCAGCCTCCCTGACGAGATGTTGGTAACCATCATATCCCACCTCCCAATCAAATATGGTGTGCGGACCACTGTCCTCTCACGGCGACGGCGCCCCCTCTGGCACTCCACCCCTGGACCTCATTGTCGACCACGAGTTCTGCAGCGGGGAGCAGTAACGCTTGGACGCATTGTCCCACGTCCTCGCCACGCATCCTGGGCCGGCCAGACGCCTTGCTATCGGCAGGCTCAGTCCCCACAACAAGACCGAACCCAGGTTGCACTACTGGTTCCTATCCCCAGCCCTGGATCGGCTCGAGGAGCTCAGCTTTCATGCTAGACGTCCTTGCTTGCTGCTGCCATTCGTGCTCCGCCTCGCGCCCACGCTGCGTTGTGCTACATTCAGGCGGTCCATTTTCCCCTGGATCGATGTCGCGCACGCTCTTCATCTCCCTAAACTTAAGCACCTCGAGCTCATTGTCGTCCGCATCTCGAAGGAGGATTTGGAGCGCCTGCTCGTCGGCTATACAACGCTCGAGTACCTTCGTCTTCATGCGATGGATGGGTACAATAGCCTCCACATCACCTCGACGAATGTCCGTGCGATTTATGTGCATTGCTGGCACCGCCCAAGGCTATCCGTTGAGGTGTCCCGTCTTTCGATGAGATGGTGGCTATCGTTTTTGGAGGAGTAGACTTTGACGATCCGACTACGAATGTGCGAGGACGTCGCGCCTTAGCAATCGCTAAACCAACTCCGAGAGGTTATTGACCACGCTGGAGCACGATCAACCTGACCACGAGGGTCTATTTCCTGCAAGCAAATGAAGAACAAGCAAGAAACTAAGATTTGCAATCTGGATATTGCGAATATAAGATGAAAGCTTTATTGATCAAGGTGGGGTTCTGTGACGTCTTGGTCTGGTCGTTGAACACAAACGAAGTACGCGAAGTTGCAGCTATGGCAAACTTTTAATCTAAACAAAACCCAAAGTCTAAATGGTGCCCTAAGGGCTGTATATATGGAGGAAGAGGGGGGGATTTCGTGGCCCTTGAAGGAGGGGTCCGAAACCAACGCTATCTCTTGTTTCCCCACACATACGGACTCTAAAAACAACCTATACTCAAGTATTTCGAAATTACATGGGCCTGGCCCAAAAATAAGGTGACGCAGCACCTATAATAGCCTCTGGACGAAATTTATGAAGTGGCATCTTGTATATTTCATCCAAGGCTTCCTGCACTCATTATGGTGGCTTCAAAGTCCTGAAATCATCACTTGTAACTCCGTTCTTGTTCCCCTTGCGCATGCCATCATCTCCATGCTTGAACTTGCTCCAAGGTTCCTCTTTCTTGTCCAAGCTAGGCCCTTCATTTGTAAGCAAAACAAATGTATCCAATTGAGGCAGCATCATATTCTCATGAACATTAGAATCATTACCAAGAAACGAAAGTACCTGATAATTTAATTGGCGTGCGCGAGCTCTAGTAATTGGTCCAATATGTATAGCAGCAGGGGCTATTGGTGTAACAAAGGTATTGATGTCCTCATCATCCTCCACTTCTTGAAATGAAGTCGTCCTCGACGGAAGCTCATCTTCCTCACCCAAATAAGGCTTCAAATCTGCAATGTTAAAAGTGGGACTAACCCCAAAATCTACAGGCAGCTCAAGTTTATATGCATTATCATTTATTTTCTCTAACACCTTAAAAGGACCATCAACACGTGGCATTAGCTTTGATTTGCGCAAATCAGGAAATCTATCCTTACGCAAATGTAACCAAACAAGATCTCCAGGTGCAAACACAACATGTTTTCTACCCTTATCTCCAGCAAGTTTATATTTAGCATTCATACGCTCAATGTTCTCCTTAGTTAACTCATGCATTTTTAAGATCAATTCAGCATGTTGTTTAGCATCAAAATTAACCCTCTCCGAAGATGGAAGAGGCAACAAATCAATGTGTGCACGAGGTAGGAAACCATACACAATTTCAAAAGGGCACATCTTAGTAGTAGAATGCAATGAACGATTATAAGCAAATTCAATATGAGGCAGGCATACTTCCCACATTTTCTTATTATTCTTCAAAACAGCCCTAAGCATAGTAGACAAAGTTCTATTGACTACTTCAGTTTGTCCATCAGTTTGGGGGTGACAAGTAGTACTAAAAAGCAGTTTAGTCCCCAACTTAGCCCATAAACATCTCCAAAAGTGGCTAAGAAATTTAGTATCACGATCTGAAACAATAGTATTTGGCACACCATGCAAGCGAATAATTTCACGAAAGAACAAATCAGCAACATTAGCAGCATCATCGGTTTTATGACATGGTATAAAGTGTGCCATTTTCGAGAACCTATCCACGACAACAAATATGCTATCCCTCCCCTTCTTTGTTCGAGGTAAACCCAAAACAAAGTACATAGATATATCCTCCCATGGAGCACTAGGTACAGGCAAAGGCATATATAAACCATGAGGATTGAGTCGTGACTTAGCTTTTTGACATGTAGTGCAGCGAGCCACAAAGCGCTCAACATCCCGTCTCATCTTTGGCCAAAAGAAATGTGTAGCAAGTACATCCTCCATCTTCTTTACGCCAAAGTGTCCCATTAATCCTCCTCCATGTGACTCCTGCAACAACAAAAGACGAACGGAGCTAGCTGGAATGCATAGCTTGTTAGCACGAAATACAAATCCATCGTTAACGACGAACTTGTGCCATGTTCTCCCTTCTTTACAATTCTGCAATACATCTTCAAATTCAACATCATGCACATATTGATCTTTGATGGTCTCCAAACCAAATATTTTAAAGTCAAGTTGTGAAAGCATAGTATAACGACAAGACAATGCATCAGCAATAACATTTTCTTTACCCTTCTTGTGTTTAATGACATAAGGGAAAGTCTCAATGAATTCAACCCATTTAGCATGTCTACGGTTCAGTTTGGCTTGACTTTTAATATGTTTCAAAGATTCATGATCAGAATGAATAACAAATTCTTTGGGCCATAAATAATGTTGCCATGTTTCCAAAGTCCGAACAAGAGCATATAATTCCTTATCATAAGTAGAGTAATTCAGACTAGGCCCACTCAATTTTTCAGAAAAGTATGCAACAGGTTTGCCATCTTGTAATAACACACCTCCTAATCCAATTCCACTAGCATCACATTCAAGCTCAAAAGTCTTATTAAAATCAGGAAGTTGGAGTAAAGGAGCATGTGTTAACTTATCTTTCAACACCATGAAGGCTTCTTCCTGTGAGGTACCCCAAACAAAAGGCACATCCTTCTTTGTAAGCTCGTTGAGAGGTGCAGCAATGGTACTGAAATCTCTCACAAAACGCCTATAGAAACCAGCGAGGCCAAGGAAACTCCTCACTTGTGTGACCGTTTTGGGCTGCGGCCAACTCTCAATAGCTTCAATCTTGGCTTTATCAACTTCAATTCCCTGTGGAGTAACAACATAGCCAAGAAAAGATACTCGGTCGGTGCAAAAGGTGCACTTCCCAAGGTTACCAAACAAACGTGCATCACGTAGAGCAATAAAAACAGCACGTAAATGTTCCAAATGTTCCTCCAAAGATCTGCTATAAATCAATATATCATCAAAGTAAACTACCACAAATCGTCCAATGAAAGCACGTAAAACTTCGTTCATTAATCTCATGAAAGTACTAGGTGCATTAGTTAACCCAAAAGGCATGACTAACCACTCATATAAACCGAACTTAGTTTTAAATGTTGTTTTCCATTCATCTCCCAATTTCATACGAATTTGATGGTATCCACTACGCAAATCAACTTTGGAGAATATTGTAGAGCCACTCAATTCATCAAGCATATCATCTAGCCTAGGAATAGGATGACGATAACGAATAGTAATATTATTAATGCCTCTACAATCAACACACATACGCGACGTACCATCCTTTTTTGGCACTAGTATAATAGGAACAGCACAAGGACTAATGATAGAGGCGAGGGTGTCCCGATCTTTCGATGAGATGATAGCTATCGTTTTTGGTGGAGTAGACTTTGACGATCCGACTACGAACGTGCGAGGACGTCGCGCCTTAGCAATCGCTAAACCAACTCCGAGAGGTTATTGACCACGCCGGAGCACAATCAACCTGACCACGAGGGTCTATCTCCTGCAAGCAAACGAAGAACAAGCAAGAAACTAAGATTTATAATCTGGATATTGCGAATATAAGATGAAAGCTTTATTGATCAAGGTGGGGTTCTGTGACGTCTTGGTCTGGTCGTTGAACACAAACGAAGTACGCGAAGTTGCAGCTATGGCGAACTTTTAATCTAAACAAAACCCAAAGTCTAAACGGTGCCCTAAGGGCTGTATATATGGAGGAAGAGGAGGGGATTTCGTGGCCCTTGAAGGAGGGGTCCGAAACCAACCCTATCTCTTGTTTCCCCACACATACGGACTCTAAAAACAGCCTATACTCAAGTATTTCGAAATTACATGGGCCTGGCCCAATAATAAGGTGACGCAGCACCTATAATAGCCTCTGGACGAAATTTATGAAGTGGCATCTTGTATATTTCATCCAAGGCTTCCTGCACTCCTTATGGTGGCTTCAAAGTCCTGAAATCATCACTTGTAACTCCGTTCTTGTTCCCCTTGCGCATGCCATCATCTCCATGCTTGAACTTGCTCCAAGGTTCCTCTTTCTTGTCCAAGCTAGGCCCTTCATTTGTAAGCAAAACAAATGTATCCAATTTAGGCAGCATCATATTCTCATGAACATTAGAATCATTACCAAGAAACGAAAGTACCTGATAATTTAATTGGCGTGCGCGAGCTCTAGTAATTGGTCCAGTATGTATAGCAGCAGGGGCTGTGGGTGTAACAATGGTATTGATGTCCTCATCATCCTCCCCTTCTTCAAATGAAGTCGTCCTCGACGGAAGCTCATCTTCCTCACCCAAATAAGGCTTCAAATCTGCAATGTTAAAAGTGGGACTAACCCCAAAATCTGCAGGCAGCTCAAGTTTATATGCATTATCATTTATTTTCTCTAACACCTTAAAAGGACCATCAGCACGTGGCATTAGCTTTGATTTGCGCAAATCAGGAAATCTATCCTTACGCAAATGTAACCAAACAAGATCTCCAGGTGCAAACACAACATGTTTTCTACCCTTATCTCCAGCAAGTTTATATTTAGCATTCATACGCTCAATGTTCTCCTTAGTTAACTCATGCATTTTTAAGATCAATTCAGCACGTTGTTTAGCATCAAAATTAACCTTCTCCGAAGATGGAAGAGGCAACAAATCAATTGGTGCACGAGGAAGGAAACTATACACAATTTCAAAAGGACACATCTTAGTAGTAGAATGCAATGAACGATTATAAGCAAATTCAATATGAGGCAAGCATTCTTCCCACATTTTCTTGTTATTCTTCAAAACAGCCCTAAGCATAGTAGACAATGTTCTATTGACTACTTCAGTTTGTCCATCAGTTTGGGGGTGACATGTAGTACTAAAAAGCAGTTTAGTCCCCAACTTAGCCCATAAACATCTCCAAAAGTGGCTAAGAAATTTAGTATCACGATCTGAAACAATAGTATTTGGCACACCATGCAAGCGTATAATTTCACGAAAGAACAAATCAGCAACATTAGCAGCATCATCGCTTTTATGACATGGTATAAAGTGTGCCATTTTCGAGAACCTATCCACGACAACAAATATGCTATCCCTCCCATTCTTTGTTCGAGGTAAACCCAAAACAAAGTCCATAGATATATCCTCCCATGGAACACTAGGTACAGGCAACGGCATATATAAACCATGAGGATTGAGTCGTGACTTAGCTTTTTGACATGTAGTGCAGCGAGCAACAAAGCGCTCAACATCCCGTCTCATCTTTGGCCAAAAGAAATGTGTAGCAAGTACATCCTCCGTCTTCTTTACGCCAAAGTGTCCCATTAATCCTCCTCCATGCGCCTCCTGCAACAACAAAAGATGAACGGAGCTAGCTGGAATGCATAGCTTGTTAGCACGAAACACAAATCCATCGTTAACGACGAACTTGTTCCATGTTCTCCCTTCTTTACAATTCTGCAATACATCTTTAAATTCAGCATCATGCACATATTGATCTTTGATGGTCTCCAAACCAAATATTTTAAAGTCAAGTTGTGAAAGCATAGTATAACGACGAGACAATGCATCAGCAATAACATTTTCTTTACCCTTCTTGTGTTTAATGACATAAAGGAAAGTCTCAATGAATTCAACCCATTTAGCATGTCTACGGTTCAGTTTGGCTTGACTTTTAATATGTTTCAAAGATTCATGATCAGAATGAATAACAAATTCTTTGGGACATAAATAATGTTGCCATGTTTCCAAAGTCCGAACAAGAGCATATAATTCCTTATCATAAGTAGAGTAATTCAGACTAGGCCCACTCAATTTTTCAGAAAAGTATGCAACAGGTTTGCCATCTTGTAATAACACACCTCCTAATCCAATTCCACTAGCATCACATTCAAGCTCAAAAGTCTTATTAAAATCAGGAAGTTGGAGTAAAGGAGCATGTGTTAACTTATCTTTCAACACCGTGAAGGCTTCTTCCTGTGCGGTACCCCAAACAAAAGGCACATCCTTCTTTGTAAGCTCGTTGAGAGGTGCAGCAATGGTACTGAAATCTCCCACAAAACGCCTATAGAAACCAGCGAGGCCAAGGAAACTCCTCACTTGTGTGACCGTTTTGGGCTGCGGCCAACTCTCAATAGCTTCAATCTTGGCTTTATCAACTTCAATTCCCTGTGGAGTAACAACATAGCCAAGAAAAGATACTCGGTCGGTGCAAAAGGTGCACTTCCCAAGGTTACCAAACAAACGTGCATCACGTAGAGCAATAAAAACAGCACGTAAATGTTCCAAATGTTCCTCCAAAGATCTGCTATAAATTAATATATCATCAAAGTAAACTACCACAAATCGTCCAATGAAAGCACGTAAAACTTCGTTCATTAATCTCATGAAAGTACTAGGTGCATTAGTTAACCCAAAAGGCATGACTAACCACTCATATAAACCGAACTTAGTTTTAAATGTTGTTTTCCATTCATCTCCCAATTTCATACGAATTTGATGGTATCCACTACGCAAATCAACTTTGGAGAATATTGTAGAGCCACTCAATTCATCAAGCATATCATCTAGCCTAGGAATAGGATGACGATAACGAATAGTAATATTATTAATGCCTCTACAATCAACACACATACGCGACGTACCATCCTTTTTTGGCACTAGTATAATAGGAACAACACAAGGACTAAGAGATTCGCGTATATAACCTTTGTCGAGCAGCTCCTGTACTTGACGCATAATCTCCTTCGTCTCCTCTGGATTGGTACGGTATGGCGCACGGTTTGGCAAGGAAGCACCGGGAATTAAGTCAATCTGATGCTCAATCCCGCGAATAGGTGGTAATCCCGGTGGCACGTCTTGTGGAAAGACGTGAGCGAACTCCTGCAAAATGTTAGTGACAGCAGGAGGCAAAGAGGAAGGCACGTCCTCGAATGAAAATAATGCCTCTTTGCACACAAAAGCATAGCAAACATATTTCCTTAAATCTAGCTCATCAATATCAGATTTGGTGGCAAGTAAACATGCATTTTTCAATTTAATTTCAAAAGCAACACTAGATGTTTTATTATTAGGCTTCATTTGTTGCTCAAATTCTTTTGCCACAATCTGATTTTCACTCTTATTTTTCTCCTGTTTTGCTTTACTAGCTCTATTAATATCATCTTTCAAAATAGAATCAGGAGTCATAGGAAGCAAAGTAATATGTTTATCCTTATGAACAAGAGTATACTGATTGTTTCTACCATGGTGTACAGAATTTTTATCAAATTGCCATGGTCTACCAAGTAATAAGGAACATGCTTGCATGGGTACCACATCACAATCAACATAATCAGCATATGTAGAGATACTAAAATGCACATGAACAGTACGTGTTACCTTAACCTTGCCGCTGTTGTTGAACCATTGGATATAGTAAGGATGTGGATGTGGTCTTGTGGTGAGAGATAGCTTCTCCACCATCTCCATGCTAGCCAAGTTGTTGCAGCTCCCTCCATCTATGATGACGCGAACAGAACGTTCCTTCACAACTCCCTTTGTATGGAACAAATTATGCCTCTGATTTTGCTCAGCTTGTGTGACCTGCACACTCAAAACATGTCAAGCAACTAAACATTCATACCTGTCAGCGTCTTCAGGAGCCATGTATTGCATCTCATGATCAGAATCATCTCCACCGTGTTCTTCACTTGTAATAAGAGCCAAAGTCTCCTCATCATAGTCACTAGCGGACTCAAACCCACCATCCTCAGTAGCAATCATAACACGCGGAGATTGGCATTCTCTGGCATAATGACCTCTTCCCTTACAACGACGACAAAAAATATCATGTGTGTGCCCTGTTGATGCCATAGATGAAGAAGAGCTCTGGGCAGGCCCAGAAGGTGTACTCTTGGCAGATGGTGGTGGTGGTGCCTGTTTTCTTGTATCTCGGTTGGAGTTGGCGGCTGAAGTCAGTGGTGCTGCAGTAGGACGTGTGGGAGTAGAGGAGGCACGCGGTGTCCATGATGAAGATCGACCAGCAGAAAAATTAGTTCGCGCCAATGCCTGTCGATCCTGCACTTCACGTTCAGCTTTACAAGCAAGATGGAATAAACGAGTGATATTATTATACTCCTTATACTCTAGAATGGTCTGAATCTCTCTATTTAATCCACCCATGAAACGTGCAAGCATAGCTTCATTCTCCTCAACAATACCACATCTAATCATGCCAGTTTGTAATTCCTGATAATATTCTTCTACAGAATTTTTTCCTTGTCTTAAGCGCTGCAATTTTTGAAGTAATTCACGTTGATAATATGGTGGAACCCAATGAGTACGCATAGCAGTTTTCAAAGTAGCCCACGTAGCTGGAATAGGATATAATCTACAATGTTCAGACCACCATACACATGCAAAACTAGTAAAAGCACAAACAGCAGCAGCAACACGTCTCTCCTCGGGATATTGTAAACATGTAAAACATTGTTCAGTTTCTAACTCCCAAGTAAGATATATATCAGGAACATATCTACCCTCAAATGGTGGAATATTCAATTTCAGTTTAGGAAGATGGTCATGATCTCGTACCTGAGCTGGTAATGCAGCCCTACCATTGCGATTATTAGCATGTGGACGACCTGGTGCTGGTACGTAGTTCTGATTTTGATCAACCTCATCCTCGTAATCGCCCGCATAATCGTCCTCCTCAGCGGCAACAGGAGCCATAGAAGCATCAACAGTAGGTGCAGCGGCACCAGATGTTTGACCAGGCTCAAGGGGAACGCGCTGTGCTCGTCCCACTTGATTTGGAAGGCGACGTTGTTGTTGTTGTAGAGGTGCGACAGGTGCAGCCGGCGGTGGTTGTGGAAGACGCGCGAGCAATTCATTAAACTTGTTATCGAGCTTTGTTTCGAACGTCTTCTCAATTCCATCTATCTTCTCCATGGCCTCTTCAAATCTGTTTAGCACATCTTGCACCTGTCCACTCATCATTTGCTGAAATTTATCATGTAGCTATTTGTTCGTCATGTTCTCCCAATCAGTCTCATCGGCTTGTGATCCTGCCATGGCTAGCAGCAATAGAAACACACAAGAATATGATCCTACAGACTACTGGGAAGTGGTGGTGGTGGTGTATCACAAAACCGTCAAGCGAATCTCAAATGCTTACCAGTTCTTACCCAGCAGCAGGTGGTGATCGGCAACCGTTGTAGTCAAAACTCATAAAGATTGGACATGGCGATTGCCAGGTGGTGTCAAACGCACGACGTAGATGCATGTGGTGCTGGGAAGGCTTATGATATGGTAGCAAAAATGTCAGCAATAATCAATTCAGAGATGCAAAGTTGAATAAACGCTCAACGACGGTACTGTGCTGGTCCTAGGCTAGACCATACTAGAGACGCGAGCCTAGAACACTAACAAAATCACGGCGCGGCACGTAAACAAGGGAAGAGCACACTCTAAAAAAAATTCGTTTTTTTTTTGCGCTGTTTTTTTTTTTTTTGCCCTCCTTTTTTTTTGCAAAAAATCACTATAATGGCAAGTGTCTCAAAACGCTCCCTGGGACCTAAAAATAGGATAGGGAAAAAATATTTTTGACTGCCAAAATTTTGGCCTAAAAACTGCCCGGGGGTCTCCAGACTTTTTTTTTTCCGAAACCTACTCCGGCAAGGAAACACGAATCGGAAACTAGATGGATCTCGAAAACAAACCTAATATGAAAAGAACTCGGATTGGTGGTGGATATATGGTGGTGGTATATGGTAGCGGTGGTGGTATATGGATACGGATCGGTGGTGGTATATGGATACAGATCGGTGATGGTATATGGATTCAGAGCGGTGGCGGATAAGCGGTGGTGGTAGATGGCAGGGGCGATGATGATGGTGCGGCGACGGCGTGACAACTTATGACCAGAACTCGAAACTCTAAAGGACTAGATGCTAAGACCAGCAACTAGACACGACGATGCAACCGCAAATTCAACAAAGCAAAAACCCTAAAAAGATTATGCAAAGGCTCAGATTGGTTCGGATATGATGAACTAACCCTAATTTTTTTTTTGGCTTTTTCGTGGACTGTAGGTATGAAGAACAGACTCGGTCTAAACTATGAAAAACTGTAAAATCTCACCGAGCAACCTGAAAATCTAATACCACTTGATAGAGGCAGAGGTGTCCCGTCTTTCGATGAGATGGTGGCTATCGTTTTTGGTGGAGTAGACTTTGACGATCCGACTACGAACGTGCGAGGACGTCGTGCCTTAGCAATCGCTAAACCAACTCTGAGAGGTTATTCACCACGCCGGAGCACGATCAACCTGACCACGAGGGTCTATTTTCTGCAAGCAAACGAAGAACAAGCAAGAAACTAAGATTTGTAATCTGGATATTGCGAATATAAGATGAAAGCTTTATTGATCAAGGTGGGGTTCTGTGACATCTTGGTCTGGTCGTTGAACACAAACGAAGTACGCGAAGTTGCAGCTATGGCGAACTTTTAATATAAACAAAACCCAAAGTCTAAACGGTGCCCTAAGGGCTGTATATATGGAGGAAGAGGGGGGGATTTCGTGGCCCTTGAAGGAGGGGTCTGAAACCAACCCTATATCTTGTTTCCCCACACATACGGACTCTAAAAACAACCTATACTCAAGTATTTCGAAATTACATGGGCCTGGCCCAAAAATAAGGTGACGCAGCACCTATAATAGCCTCTGGACGAAATTTATGAAGTGGCGTCTTGTATATTTCGTCCAAGGCTTCCTGCACTCATTATGGTGGCTTCAAAGTCCTAAAATCATCACTTGTAACTCCGTTCTTGTTCCCCTTGCGCATGCCATCATCTCCATGCTTGAGCTTGCTCCAAGGTTCCTCTTTCTTGTCCAAGCTAGGCCCTTCATTTGTAAGCAAAACAAATGTATCCAATTTAGGCAGCATCATATTCTCATGAACATTAGAATCATTACCAAGAAACGAAAGTACCTGATAATTTAATTGGCGTGCGCGAGCTCTAGTAATTGGTCCAGTATGTATAGCAGCAGGGGCTGTGGGTGTAACAATGGTATTGACGTCCTCATCATGAGGTGTTTCACGATATTGTCATTGAGAATGCGCCTTTCCTTGAGAGATTGTATGTACTTGATAAATTAGGTCCAACAAGAATCAGGGTCATTCACGCACCGAAATTGACAGTGTTGGGCTATTCGTGTGCTGAATTCAACGAACTTGGTACTGGATCATTATCCGTTCAGGTACAACATTCTTCTTATTCTCCTTCTTATATATTATTGGACATCACATTTTATCTAATTGTTGTTCATCTATATGTTCGTCTGTCATCCAGAAAATGATTCCCACAAGCTTGACCTGGCCTCTGCGCACAGTGAAGATCTTGGCACTACAATCTGTCGGCCCCAATCTGGATGAAGTTGTTAGATTCCTTAGATGCTTTCCTTGCACGGAGAAGCTATACATCGAGGTGGTGCTCCTTTCCTGTGAATTGTTAACCACAACGGAGCTCAAATTTTTGTTACTTTTACCCCATTATTATAATGACAAATGTAGAATGATTTTGAAAGGAAATTTGGAGGATTTCAATACATATATTTTTTGAGATGCCAGTGTTGTACACGTTTTATTCCTTCGCCCGACATGCTTCCATGATAAAAGTTTATCATCAAAGATTGAAGGTGGAATTTCACTCTTTTCATGTATTTTAGAAATCCTGCAAATCAAAGAGGCCCGAAGTGTTCAAATCTGCTGCTAGGCACTAATATGTTGTCTTCGTTTGCAGATACTTGCAGGCCCGAAAGTAGAAAATGTTGGGGAATATAACAATCCCATTGAATGCCTTGATCTTCATCTCATAGAAATTACTTTTAACGAGTACCGAGGCACCACACCAGAAATTAAATTCGCCAGGTTCTTTGTTGAGAAAGCAAGGTTGCTCAAGGTAATGAGGTTTGCCCTATATTTACTATGCAGAAGTGAATGGATTGCTAAAGAGCGCAGGTGTCTACAGCTGAATGGAAAAGGCTCTGCACACAAGCTGAATTTTAGTTTGTAACTTCATATGACAGATTACTCGGAAGTCACTGTATCGAGCCGCTATATGACTTCTCGGTGGCTGATCCTTTCACAGAAATAATGCATGAAAAAGATTCTGAAGAAGATGAATTTTATGTGTCTGAATAGTTTGAAGCTTGTAATCTTTGAATTTGGGCCTTGTAATGCTGGAATTTGAACCTTGCAATATTTATGGTATTTGTTATATAACGTAATTGGATGTTTAATTTGGTTTTGCAATCATGTCCTGTCATAAGTATATATATGTTGTTCTTCTGTACACAAAGCACAAATGTTGTGCAGATAGAGCATATGACATCGCACACGGACCACACTAGGGAACCCGTCGGTGATGAATTCATCAATCGCAAACGGTTGTATACCAGCAAGCGTTTGCCCACAACACACACGGCTTATTTCATCACAAACAGCTCGGATGGATCAACTGTATGCCACATATCGCACACGCAACTCTAATCTGATTCATGCTTGATGTCTCCGCCATCGCTTGCACAGTTTGTCTTATTTGCCACGTATCACTGTGCCGGCCTCTGCTCGCGTCCCTCGGCACGCTATGCTCGTCGTTAGGCACCGCGGCGCGCTCTGCTCGCGTCTGTTGGCGCGCTCTGCTCGCGTACCTCCACGGGCTCGGCTTGTGGACAGCTTTTCCTTGCGTGTTCAACTGCTATATGCATATATATGGTTGCTCGCCATTGAGGCGCCGCGGAGCGCTCTGCTCGTGTCCCTACGCGCGCGCTCTGCCAGTAGTTGGGGCATGCGCGCGATCATGCTGGGGGCCCATATGCATGCGGTTGCGCCGCGCGCGTCGCCACGATGCAGTTACGTGCGGCACGATGGAGTTACGCGCTGCAAATTAGAACTGCCATCCGGGCGTGTGGATATTCCAGGTCGTCCGGCTGCCCCATTAATTCCCGCGGCCTTTATAACCTTAGTCTCTTCAACCTTTCGATCTCGCCCCACAACATGACAAGCACACCCAGGATGACACATACAGAGAGGATATCTAGCGGCGCTCCAATGGAGTTTGGCGAGCATAAAGTGGAGACCCACGTGAGGGAGATGGATCTCTCGGTGGTGTACACCATCGACCCGGCCGTGGTGGAGGACTACATCAGCACCGTGGAGCAGTTGCTTGCTCGAGACAAGTACAAGGTGGTCAGCATCGACCTCCAGTACATCGGCGGTCATCCCGACAAAGATCAGAAGGTTGCCGTCGCCCAGTTGTGCGTGCGCCATAATGTCCTCATGTTCCACTACTGCATGGCCACAGAGCCTTGCGACCGTTTCGCCAGGTTTGTCAACAGCACCGACTACAAGTTCGCTACGGTGGAAACCTGCAACGATGTAAAGGCGCTCATGGTTACAGGCTTGGCCTGCAAGAACCTTGTCGAAATCTGTGACCACTACAGGGTCTAGGGCAGCACGAAGAACGACTCCCTGGTTGGACTCGCCTCAGCCATCATCGACCCCTACTACAAAAAGATGAAGCAGGATGCCAAGAGAACAAATCCCGTATCCTGTCACGGGGCCTGGACGCGGCAACTGGATGAACCTCACCTCAGGATCGCAGCCAAGAGCGTGTACACATGCTACGAGATGCACAGGCGGATCGTTCACATGAGGAAGTTCCTCTTTCCCAAAATCGACGAGGCCAGATCGAGCCACAAGCAGAGCAGTAGCGGCAAGCGTCACAAGAAGTAGATGATGATCAGATGATCGTTTATCCTAGTTAATTATGCATGTAATATATAGTTTACTTTGGTGTGTGGAAATGTCATGTGTGTAGTAGCCACCCATGTAATTCGATGTTTAATTTGGTTATGTAGCAATGTCCTTATAAGTGTGTATATATATATGTTGTTGTTCTCATGCTCTGTATGCAATCCCATCACACAACACACACGTCTTATTAGCAGCAATCGTCTGTGTTATTATCGGTCTTCGCACACATTTCTGATTACAGACCTGTTTGCCGCGTATCACACACATCTTGTTGAATTAAACCGTTTATGTTCTCTTGGCTCAACGCAAATAGTTCATCCGAGTGGACTGTTTGCCCTCTATCGCACACACCTTGATCTAGCTGACCGTTTCTTTTGTTCCGCCTAATCACAAACAGTCCATCCGAGTGAACTGTATGCCGTAAATCGCACACACCTTGATCTGGCTGACCATTTCTGTTGTGTTGCCTAATCACAAACAATTAATCTGAGTGAACTGTATGCCGTATATCGCACACACTTTCATCTGGCTGCCCGTTTCTGTTGTTCTTCCTCGTCGCAAACAGTTCATTGGAGTGAACCATATGCCGCTCATCGCACACATAAGTAAAATCCAAACAGTGGTTGATGTATCCGCCATCGCAAATGTTTTGCATCTTTTTTGATGGTTTTTTTACATCACCGTTTGCGATTAATGCATCGCATATAGTTTCGTCGAAGGATCTCTGATTATAGTTTCGCGTTAGCAGCATCCTGCAGTAGTGGTAACAGAATAGTCGTTTCGCGTAACAGAATATTATTCTGTTACCCTACTTGAACTGACGGCCATGAGACACTGGACTGACAGGATTTGCCATGTGAACTGATCTTTTTGTGTCTTCGACGGAAGGAAACAAGGGGTTCAACGGGGTGCTTCCGAGGGTTCTCCGGCGCGCTGCTGCAGGCCATTCGTTGCCAAAGGAGACATGTACGGGATTCCGAACGTGCGTGCGCTCACCTGGTCGTGTTTTCCGATCTCAAGTCACCGGAGGTGACGACGTGGGCATTTGGCGGCGGAGGTGTTGCGGGCGTTGGCGTTTGCCGTGGTGTTCGTAGCCGTCGATTTTTACGTTCGTTTTGTTGTTTTATGTGTTATAGGGATGTCAGAATGATCGGTGTGTGAGATTTTTTGACTGTGATTTCTGATGAGAAGTTTTGCTGTTCTTGGTCGTTGGCCATGGCCGCTATTCGAGTGTGTTCTTCTTTTTCTGATGTTTTGTTTTCGAATTGATGTTGCAGTGAGAGCGAGGGGGATCGTATGAACAATTTTGCGTTGTCAATTTTGTTCCTTGAGTTGTTTCTACCCCGGATTCCCATGTGATTTGGTCATTGGCAGAGGTGGTGTGTCGTGGCTGACTGTAGCCTACTATTTTCTTATAATCTGGTGAAATGGTGTAATTAAGTTTCTTGTTTTTCAGTGTTGTTGAATTTTGTGGGCAGACATCGATGCTTCTTGAATGGCTGCCGTATGTGTAGTTGGATTGCTCGTTGTCAAAGTTGTATTTACTATGCGTTGACATCAGAGTAAGTAGTTTCTACCGGCTGCCTATCCAACCATCTGCACTATCAATATAAAGCCCCTCCCCACCCCTGCCCTCTTTCACTTTCATTCCAATAGCTGCCACACAAAAAAAGCCAGATGGATCCTGACCTAGGAGAGGTCACAAAGGAGGAGGGGGATGCCGTCAATGTGAGGGCTGCAGCAGCAGAGCAGAGGAGGAGGAGGAGGCACAGGCACAGGCAGAGGGCACAACATGCGGCCGAGGAGGAAGTGGAGGCGAAGTTCAACAGACGCCTTGCCAACGAGGTGCTGGAGACTTGCAACTCCATTGAACTGGAGCTAGTTTTCCCAGACGGCATGAGAAGGAACTCTCTACAGATCATCAGCTGGGCTAGGGTGAGAGCAGCCGCAGCTCCACATCCATCCACCAGGGCCAAGTGGCGTGGGTTCTTTGATCGTTATGACTGAAGTACTAATTTTTTATGTTTGTAAGATTATGTTGGGATAGAGCAGAGAGTTGAATGACTAAATGAATTCATCTGTCTATCTCTAAATGAGTTATTCTATCTACATATGTTGGTATGCGCACTTTGAACTGTTGTCGTATGTGCTCTCCCATAATTATTTGAACTGCTGCTTTATCTATACTTGAACTATTTTGTGGTTAATGTTCTATGACTTGTGTGACGACATCGTCATAATAACTATTTTCTATCGGCTGGCTGCCCACCTGCCTATTTATTACTTTTATAATCTGTGAGTCTTCCTGGCTATAAATTCTATGCATCTATGTGTGGTGTGTGGCTCAGTCTCCTCCTCCTTTCTCTTCCTTCCACCAGGATCAGATCTAGGTTCCTCCCTCTTCTCTCTGTTCTTTTCTTCCCTTTTCCTGTGGTGCCCATGGAGGATTCTTCATGCGGGTGCCTCGCAAGGATGTTGCCCATAGCTCATGCTTGTGTTTACGAATCTGGTTTGGAGCTCACCGTGAGTCAGCGCCGTGGGCAACTTTCGTCGCTGCTGTACAACAACCATGGGTTTCGTGCTCCCTATGTTTGTCGCCTGACGGCTGGGGACTTGGAGGAATCATGGGTATGTGTTTCCTATTTTATTTGTTTTGTGCTTTATAGGTCTCATTTTGAATCCCATGAACTGAACCTATAGTTTATTTTAATCAATAGTTTGTCTATAGTTCTTATTTGGTTTTGTCAGAAGTTAACAGTAGGGATTCGTACGTGTATTTGTTCAGTAGTTAACAATATTTATTCCTTTTGCATAATTCTTGTTCTGTTTTTTGTCATAAGTTTACTGTAGGGATTCATATGTATATTTCTTCAGTTTGGTCAGGACATAGCTCTAGTTAGTTTTGTGTTTTGTTTTGGGTTCAGATATTTTTTTCACTTGTTATGTAATAGTTGCTAGATCTGTGCAAATATTCAGTTATGTCAGGTGTTCACTTTTTTTCTTACTCCCATGCCCATTTGCAGAAAATTACATCCAGTATCAGGATTGTTGCTCCTAGTTCGGGGATACTGAAGATGGAGACGGCAGACAAGAATGGGTATCAGTTGATGGAAGTTGCCTACCACATCGACTTTGATGGTTGCATCAACCTAACGACTGGGTGGAAGGACTTTGTGGCAGAGTCTGGAATTAAGGATGGAGATGTGGTTATGGTTTTTTCTTCAGGGAAGACGACTCTCTGACGTTCAGAATTTATGTGTTGCAGGTTTAAACGTGGCAAATGAGGCTGGTTGTGAGATTTGTGTGTGTTTGATTATGTTGAAGTTTTTTTTTAAACAATGTGTGTGAGATGGTTGAACTCTATGTTCATATGTTATTGTATGCGCTACATTTTTAATGTAATGCTTCCTATTTTGGCTCAAGAGCAATTGTTTTTATTTTTTTATTTTTGTTTGGAACAACTATAGTTGAACTGATGTGCATCCTTTGTTTTTACTGGCAAATTTTCATGTAGATAGCTCGCACACACAAAATGTATGCTGATGATGGATGTAGCACCCCTTGGGTTGAGTTTGTTGAACTTGCATGCTGATAATGATAGAACTGAAGTACTTTGAATGTCAATGCCCAATTGCATTCGTTTGTTGAAGAGCATTTTTTCTTAGTACTGACAGGAATTTAGAGAATAATTTAGTTTTTAGTTGACTACTGATAGTTCTAGTAATTTTTTAAATAAAAAGAATTTAATCTTGCTGCATAGTACAAATTTTATTTTAACTTCTTGAATTTTAGTAGTTGAACTTTTTAAAAAATTGTTTTAAAAATTTGTTGAAGTATCGTTTTTAGAATTAAAATCTTTCTTCGTTGAAGTATCATTTAAAAAAAATAATTTTTTTTAACAACAAACATGTGTTTGAACTTTTCTACATTATTTATTTGAACTAATTTCTTTTGTTGTTTTTTTTTAAATTGTGCATTTTGTTCCTTCGATTGGTCGTGTGGTATCCAAAGGAATTTTGTAATGGGTCACTCTGTTGTATTGGGCTGCCCCCCGGAGCCATTGTTTTCAGCCCAAATAGCCTGTCCGCGCGGCTGTGAAGTGCCGCGTATGCGTGCGCTATGTGTTTAGTCCCACCTCGCTAGCCGAGGGGGCTCTCGGCCTGTTTATAAGCGCTGCCGAGGCACACCTGCCGAACTCCTTTGAATATTCACTTGAGCGCTTATACACGGCGCTCGCTCTCTGTCATGACCTGTGGGCCCTGTTCGGTTGGCCCGCGTAGTATGGTTTACAATGAATTTGCCAGCGGTTCGCTGTTGGCTTGAGTACTAGTATCCACCTGCGTTGGGCCGGCCTGTCCCTTGGGCGGTCAATTTTTTTTATTATTCTTAGCATTTTTTTTGCTCTAGTTTCTATGAATTCCTTTTTTGCCTGATATAAGCATTTTATTTTCTTATTGGTACTGAATTTTCTCCTCTGCTTGAACTGACATCTTTTTTTATAGTGTGTTTTTGCCCCTTTCTTTTTGTTCTCATTTTTTTCAGCATTTTTGGATTTGATGAACATCTGGGTAAGACATGTAGGACCACACCGAGGGGCATAGTCATACTGACACATCTTTTTTTTTGCTTTTTTTGTATGGACTGATGAACAGCGTCGTCGGTAAAAAGGGGGCACCACATCGAGTGGTGATTGCACCACAGCGCGAGGCCGAGCAGGGGGGGAGGGGGTCAGGACCCCCCTCCCCCATCCTGGCAAGGCCGAGCCAAGAAAGAGCCGTAGCAGGCGACGACGCGGCGTGCCGCGGCGTCGCATGCGGAGGCGAGTCCGTAACATGACTTGGCCCATTATCCATCTTTTAGGGGAAAAACCAGCACCACACCGAGGGGCATAATTGTACTGACACATCTTCCTTGTATGGACTTCGCCCCCATTATCTATCTTTTAGGGGGGGTGCGTGGGGGGGGGATAGAATGAACCGCAATGCCGCCTGTATGAAACGAGGCGACACGTAGGTGTCAGGTGCTTCGCCTTCAAGACCTCCCTATCAGTAGGGAGGAGGGGGGGTCGGGACCCCCCCTCCACCATCCCGGTGAGGCCGAGCCAGGAACGAGCCGTAGCAGGCGACGACGCGGCGTGCCGCGGCGTCGCATGTGGAGGCGAGTCCGTAACATGACTTGCCCCCATTATCTATCTTTTAGGGGGTGTGGGTGCGTGGGGGGGCGGACAGAATAACAGCACTGCGCCTGTCAAACGAGCGCATTGCCGCGTTAGCGCTAAGCCGAGCCGGGGGGAGGGGGGTACCCCCCTCCCCCATCCCGACGAGGCCGAGCAAGGAACGAGCCGTAGCAGGTAACGACGCAGCATGCCGCGGCGTCGCATGAGGAGGCGAGTCCATAACATGACTTGCCCCATTATCTATCTTTTAGGGGGAAAACCAGCACCGCACAGAGGGGCATAGTTGTACTGACACATCTTCCTTGTATGGACTTTGCCCCCATTATCTATCTTTTAGGGGAAAAACCAGCACCGCACCGAGGGGCAGAGTTGTATTGACACATCTTCCATGTATGGACTTTGCCCCCATTATCTATATTTTAGGGGGTGTGGGTGCTGTGGGGGGGGGGGGACAGAATAACCGCACTGTGCATGTCAAATGAGCGCACTGCCACGTTAGCGTGAGGCCGAGCCAGGGGGAGGGTGGTCCCGGTGAGGCCGAGCCAAGACATGACTTGCCCCATTATCTATCTGGAAACCAGCACCGCACCGAGGGGCATAGTTGTACTGACACATCTTCCTTGTATGGACTTTGCCCCCATTATCTATCTCTTGGGGGGAATACCAGGACCGCACCGAGGGGCATAGTTGTACTGACACATTTCCTTGTATGGACTTTGCCCCATTATATCTTTCAAGGGTGTGGGTGGGTGGGGGGGACAGAATAACCACACTGCGCCTGTCAAACGAGCGCACTGACGCGTTAGCACGAGGCCGAGCCCGGGGGAAGGGGGGTCGGGACCCCCCTCCCCCATCCCGGCAAGGCCGAGCCAGGAACAAGCCACAGCAGGCGACGATGCGGCATGCCGCGGAGTCGCATGCGGAGGCGAGTCCGTAACATGACTTGCCCCATTATCTATTTTTTATTGGAAAAACCAGCACCGCACCGAGGGGCATAGTTGTACTGACACATCTTCCTTGTATGGACTTTGCCCCCATTATCTATCTTTTAGGGGGGTGTGGGTTCGTGGGGGGACAGAATAACCACACTGCGCCTCTCAAACGAGTGGACTGCCGCGTTAGCGCGAGGCCAAGCCGGGGGGGAGGGGGGTCGGGACCCCCTCCCCCATCCCGGCGAGGACGAGCCAGGAACGAGCCGTAGCAGGCAACGACGCGGCGTGCCGCAGCGTCGCATGCGGAGGCGAGTCCGTAACATGACTTGCCCCATTATCTATCTTTTAGGGGGAAAACCACCACCGCACCGAGGGGCATAGTTGTACTGACACATCTTCCTTGTATGGACTTTGCCCCCATTATCTATCTCTTGGGGGGAATACCAGGACCGCACCGAGGGGCATAGTTGTACTGACACATCTTCCTTGTATGGACTTTGCCCCCATTATCTATCTTTCAAGGGGTGTGGGTGCGTGGGGCGGACAGAATAACCACACTGCGCCTGTCAAACGAGCGCACTGACGCGTTAGCACGAGGCCGAGCCCGGGGGAAGGGGGGTCGGGACCCCCCTCCCCCATCCCGGCAAGGCCGAGCCAGGAACAAGGCTGTTCTGGTTTTACCCTAAAAGATAGATATGGGGGCAAAGTCCATACAAGGAAGATGTGTCAGTACAACTATGCCCCTCGTTGCGGTGGTGGTTTTCC